>VDFB02299295.1:190479-218885 GCA_007258455.2 Sequoia sempervirens
CTCTATTGTCTTCGTTCATGGTTGTTGTTATATTGGACACTACCAAATTTATTGTTATGTTGCACATCATTGGAGTTATTTTCTAATGCTCTACAGTAGTTTCTTCCTGAGCTACTACTCTCTTGAGCTCCCCCTAAGTTGTCCTCCGGAGCTTCTTCATCATCAAGTGGTATTGTTACTGAAATGCCCATGGTGTCATCCATTGTTCCATCCCATTCTTCATTCTCAATAAATACATCTCTACTAATCACAACATTCTTGGTGATGGGAATGTACAATTTGTAGGCTTTTGACTCCTCACTATAGCCTATGAAGATGCATTTTTTACTCTTATCATCAATTTTTTTCCTCTTCTCTTTTGGCATGAGTGCATATGCCACACACCCAAATATCCTTAAGTGTTCAATACTCCATTTGTTGTTTTTCCACGCCTCTTGTGGAATCCTATCGCTGACAGCCTTTGTGGGGAACCTATTCAATATATAGACCATTGTTACTACAACTTCACCCTAAAATGTGTGTAACAACCCTTTTGCTTTCAACATACTTGTTGCCATGTCTTGAATGGTCCTATTTTTCCTTTTTGCGACTCTGTTTTGCTATGGGGTATATCTTGTTGTGAATTGTTTATGAATTCCCTCATTCCTACAAACAATCAAAAAATATTTGGAGATGTACTCTCCCCCTCTATCTGTTCTTAGGGCTTTGATAAAATGACCACTCTCCTTTTCAAATTCTGCCTTAAACCAATTAAATTTCTCAAAGGATTTCAAATTTTTTTCAAGAAATAGACCCATATTTTCTATTGTAATCATCTATAAAAGTCATGAAATAGGTATTTACTCCTAAGGTGGGGGTTTTCATGGGTCCACACAAATCTGAGTGCACTAACTCAAGAGGTGCTCTTGCTATCCTAGGATACCTAGATTGACATGGTTGCATATGTTGTTTTCCTAAAATGAAAGCCTCACATTTGTCATCAAGTTCTACAATGGATGGTAAACCACTAACCATTATTTTCCTAGACAATAAACTTAAACTAGAAAAGCTTAAGTGCCCATGTACATTAAATTCCAAAGTTTGGATGGGTCTTTGATGACTGTCTTGAATGCAAAATGATGTTCCACTATCAACTGGTGTCTGACTATCGTGAGTGTATGTGAAAATTGTTGTTGTTGTCCTTATGTTGTGTCTATCGCAGATACTATGTGCATCCTAAGAGGAAACATTTTTTTCTCATCATTTTCATTGCAACCATCACTCTTTTGTTGCTTCCTATATCAAGTATCTTGTACTCTTCATTCTCCATCAGGATTTTGTAGCCATTTTGGACCATTTTTCCAATTCTCAATAGATTATGCTTTATGTCGGGGGCACAATAGACATCCTGGATATTCTACCTTTCACCACTCTTGGTTTGGATGCTGACTACACCTTTTCCTATGACAAGAACTTTCTCATTGTTTCCCATTTTTATTTTTATTTTTATGTTGTTGTCTATGAAGGCAAAGAAGTTCTTGTTACCACTCATGTGGTTGTTGCATCTATTTTCCAAGTACCAAACTTCATCACTGCTACGTTTAGGAAGGTTGTAAATAATGAATACATTCAATTGTTTGTCATTTTCATCCTTGTTCTCATTAGCTACATTTTCATTTTGACTCCCATGGTCACGTTGTTTCTTTCTAAACTCATTATCATTTAATGACCATACTTGTGGCATTAATAACATTGCACATTGCTCTTGTCATATCTCTAATTTGAACTATTGTTCTTCTTCTAGTTCTGGTTTGTTGACTGTGAGTTGCTCAACTCCTCTTGGATGTTAGAGTCTCCTCTTCCACAATTTCTTCTTCCTATGCCTCTTTGACCTCTACCTCTGTTGTTTCTTCCTCTTCCCCGACCTCAAGTACATTGGTCTAAGTTTTGAAGGCTTGCTCTAGGGAAGGAGTAGATCTATTCAACCACTTCTCATGGGTTTTTAGTAAAACCATCAACTCATCTACAGTCATTTTGGATAAATCCTTTGCCTCTTGAATGGAAATGACTATAGGATCAAACCTAGTAGGTAGACTTCATAGGATTTTCTCAATAATCCTTTGTTCCTCTATTGTTTCCCCATTAATTCTTAGTTGATTTATCAATGTGGACACCTTGGTGTGAAAGTATGAAATTGACTCACCATCTTTCATTTGTAAAGTCTCAAAATCTATTCTTAAGAGCTACAACTTAACTAAACTCACTTTATCAATCCCATTGTAACTATTTTACAATATTTCCCAAGCTTGTTTTGACTAATTTTCTATTGCAATATGTGAGAAAATAGCCTCACTCAAGGCTGCCTCAATCAAACTGAAGGCTTTTATATCTTTCATACCATTTTCTTTCAACTGATTCTTTTGAAGATTTGAAAGGGCTACAAATGCAGTTGGGTTTGTGATATCATTGAACCCATTTATGACCAACTCCCATAGGTCATTTGTAACTAATATTATCTTCATTTTCTTAGCCCAAAGGTCATAGTTCTACCCATCAAAATTTGGTGGTTGTTACCAGCCTTTTCTTTCACCTCCTACCATTTTTGTCAAATATGAGAAAATAGATTAATGCCTAGATTCCTAGGGCTTTTCCATAATACCCATAATAAACTAACTAACTGCCCAGAAAAATAGGGCTTTGATACCACTTGTTGGCAGGTAGGGGGAAACAATACAAAAACAATGTTGTGACTGTATGATGGACAAACCAGAAAAACAACCATAGAAAAAGCACAGAGACAACAAAATGTTTGACACAAAAAAAACATTTAAATATATTCATTCTTAATTTCAAAAGTTACAAAAACACAAAGAATATGTTTTGTTTTACACTACAAAATAAAACTTAAACTATTTTGGACAAATGTCCAATACAAGGGTGCTACAAGTTCACACCTCAAAAAATGTAACTAGCTACAATCTTGTAGCTAACATTGTCACTGCACTGTGTCTGATAAAAATTATCTCTATGTTGCTACTATCCCCTTGTCTTCTGCCAAAACATTCTTCTACTGTTGTAGGTTCAACCAATCCCAAAAACTTACTAACTTGTAAACTAACAGTTGCATTCTACCTTTTGTCTTGTTTGATTTTAGCTCATGAGAATGAGCACACAATTCAAAATTCAAAATCACCCAACTTCATTAATGCTAGCAAGCTGCAGGTCAAGTTGTGCAAGCTCAAAAATGAGCGCATATAATTTGAATTCAAAAATACCAACCAAATTAATCGTTGCAGTTTACGTTGGAGATAACTTGATAGTCTTCATCTGACATGGGTTGTTCACTAGAGATTAATTAATATTCTAACATAATTGTTTTGTGTGTTTTAAAGTTGTGTCGAGCAAGTTTTGCATTTGGTCAAATTGAAGTGAGTTTGGCGCTAAAAGAATTGACTGCCTAGGAAGGTTCTCGATCTTGTCTACATCAAGTTTTCTTAGCAAAGTTATGTTCACTAACTACAAAAGTAGGCACTAGAGGGGGTACACTAGCCATAGAAGGCTTTGCCACACCATTGAGAGTGGTAGTAGAGGAACCAGGGAGAGTTTCAAATAACTTTAACACCACTAGTTGCAAAAAGGGAACAAACCTTGGGTGTGAACACAACACCAATATCAAATTTGAAAGCACCAAAAGCAAATGGAGCACCGCCAACAGTAGCAGATGATACCATTAGATGGAGCACCAATAGCAAAAAGCACACCCACAACTTATGAAATAGTAGTAATAGACAACCTACAGACAAACGACACACCACTATCAAATGCAAAATAACCATGGATCCCTATAACAAATGGAAAATAGACGGGAATACGAACAAGAGAGCCTATTTCAAAAAAATGTATTCCCAAAATGAATTTTGAAGATTGTTGTCTTATCTAATGCCTCTTGATTTCCTATCACGGGTTTCTTTAAATATGAACTATTTTTTGTGGGGTTATTGGAATGAATGGTAGCAAAGAACACTTCACAAGCTCTACTGATTTGACATCTCAAGATTACTAACTAGAGAAATCATTGGATTAGATAAAATCAATTGAGCAATTTATTTGTGAATGTAACTAGATAAACTAAGGAAGCAAGCAGGTGACTCCATCTCCCCATAAGATTATTCTTGGGTGTGGTTTCATAGATTCTAGAGTTGTGTGACCAGCTTGTGAGTCTTTGAGTGTTCCTTGGCATTGAGTTTATTGTTGCTTTATTAAAATTCCAACCGCAGTCGTTTAGTGGATCTAATATAGTTTCTAGCAAACAGAGTATCTTTCCTTGCTTGTCGGATTAAAGATTCCAGTGTTACTCCACAAGTGTGCTTCCAACTTTGTAGCAGATTATCTCAGGGGTTGTATGGCTTCGCTTGTCATCCTTTGTGTGGATGGAGATTAATTGGATTTGTGATTAATATTATTATCTTGTCCTTTGGTTACGAGTTTTTCCCACAAGTTTTCTCCTTTCCTCTTTGTAATTGGGTACCTAAAATGGCCTTGTAGCCAGGACCCATTCATTTTTTCATGCATCCATCCTTGGTTACTATCTCCTTAGTTAGACTTAAAGGGAGGCATTAGCGCAAATTAGCAACTTCATGTGGATAAATGTTGTTCCTATGGATTCTTAGCAACTTCCTATGGGTAATTATTATTATTTTATTTGACTATAAGCTAACTAAGGAATCTCTCTGATTCTTCCTTAAATGCCCTCTTCTTTTCTTTTTTAGATAAGTTTTCTGCTTTCTTGGATAAGCTTTCTTAGATAAACTTTCCTCCTTAAATAAACTTTTTGTTTTATTGCAAAGGCTAATTCCAATTGAACTCCATGCTTTATGTGAGGTCTTGGGTTACCTCATGCTTTGCCTTGCTCTATATAAAACAATGGCTCTTTGTATATTTTATATGCATGCACTCTAATTGCTATATAGAATACAATTTATTCTAACATATTTTTTCTGTCATGTTTTCCTAATCTTTTATTGTGCAATTGTGTGATTTAAAACTCAGCTAGTATTTCTAAAATTCTCAGAGGGTGGCTATATTTGAGATTTAACACAATAATTTTTGCATAACATTATGTATTAACGCTGACAGTTTCTTCTCTGACTTGAAGCTCCACGTAAGCCTTTGAAACACCTACCTTTCAAATGTGTTGTTTATATACCATACTTTTCTCTTCACCTTAACTTGTGACAATTGTGTTCTGGTGAGTGCTATTTCAGGTGTAGAGCTTTGATGGCTACAGCTCTGTAGCTACTGTCATGGTTTAATGCTTCTAAAATTGTCATTACTATTTCCTTAGCTTTATGATAACTCTAGTCCTCTCCCCTGAGACCCGCATAACCATATCCTACTCTTGATTAATTAACTTACTTTACCTTATCAAAATCATGGTATGAAATCACAATGATAGGTTGTCACTCACAGTACTCGTTGCATGCAAACTGCTTGGCAGCATTCCATATTGCATCTGTGGGTTCAGTAACTTTGGTCTGTCATACTTCATGTTAGCCTCCATGTGTGCTTCAAGGGTATAGAAACTTCTTGCCCTTTCGTCTAGCTCTCTGATCAAAGTTGCATTGATCAAGTCATCAATTGCTTCTGTTATGAAGGGATCAATGATGATATGAAACTCCTCTCTTAATCGCCATTCATAAATCTCACAGAGTTTTGTGAGACCTGTAAGATCTTTCCTGAAGCGATGATCCATCACCAAGTACGGTGGCTCCTAAGAGTACCCGCAGGACTATGGGGGTGGTTAATCAACTAACTAGAAATGAGAGTTGGAGCACCTTGAATTATTGTGTATTAATCATGTTCCTCCTTGACAGAAGGTTTCCATGCTGGAAAATGCTATCTTCATGCTCTCTTGGCTTGCATCTATGATTCTTCACTACTCTTATTATTCATATATTTGTTGCCTTGCCATGTTGACATTTCCACTGGCATGTTAGTCAAAATCCTCTCTGTATAAAATGAGTGATACTCTTTTGTCATATTAAGTCTTGTTGAGTTTCTAAAATAAGAGATTTTGAAGTCTACATCATTAAAATCCATAACTTTTCATTATATAAATTTTCCTATAAATATCTTAAATGCATATATCTAATAAAAAAATTGAGAAATATTAATTTTAATTTATTTTATTCTACTGCTAAAGCTATTCTCTCTATCTGCTAATCATCCTGATGATGGATCATGGAGTATGATCCGAAACGTTGATGAAAAAAACAACACACAGTTTTATCCAGAAATCTTGACTACTTATCATAATGGACTGTGGAAACATAATGTTATTGACTATTTTAATTTGTTTAAGAATTATTTTATTACATTGTATTATTTATTTTAAGTTTTTAACACTTATTTCACTTTTATATGTATCTTTTAATTTTACTTTTGAAAAAACGATCATTCATTATTTTGATGATTCTTTTGTTTTATTTTTACCTTGAAAAGTGTAGTAAATATTATATTTTTTATTCATTTTTGTGTTATATTGATATATATTTTAAAATAAATTTTAATGTCTTTATATTAAAAAATAAATTTCAACTCCAAATAAGTTTTTCTCCATATTATTTTTTTTTTCATTGAAATAATTGTTTATTAAGATGCATGCATTTTAGTATTGTATTGGAATATTTACTTTAATTTTATTTGGAATTCTTTCACACTTATTTCGCTTGTGTATCTATATTCTAGTTTTGCTTTTGAAAGAACCATTTTTCATTATTGTGATAATTTTTTTGTTATGTTTTTATTTTAAAAATATATAATCAATATTATATTCTTATATGTTACTTTCTTAAACTTCATATTAATATATATTTTTAAAATACATAATTTTTAACTTAAGAGTACAATGATCAAAATTCTTCTAATTACCAACTACAACTACAATCTAAAATCCAACTAAAAGGATATGCCAATCAACCATAGTATATCACCAAATATAAGCTAATATAAATTCAATAAACTAACATAAAGCCAATAAAGTTATGATTCTACTCAGCACCTAAACCAATGACTTAAAAGAAAAAATACAATCATAACGTAGAACTTAAGTGCATTTGGGGAGAAAATATATACATCTACTCCACATAGAGTACGACACAATATCCAGTGGTACACAAGCACAAAATAATAAATATGAGATAGCATTAGATAGTTTGTTGTCATGTATCTTTTACTCTTGATCTCTCTATTTTTTAATGAACTTTGAGTTCTAATTTATTAAGCATTTTCATTTTTATTTTTATATTTAAGTATAGGGTGCAAGAAGTGTATGTTATGTGGAAAGCCTAGTATATATTTCTATGATATTATAAATATTTTATATCACATCAATCTAAATTTCAATTCATTTAAGTTATATAAATGGATGTTCATTGTTTTCATTTGTAAGTTATAAATCTCTTTGATCTCTTTTTAAATCTTCAAAATATAAGAGAGTGTAGAAGAATTCAAAAGGTGACATTATTGGCATTCACTAAATTGATAATACTCAATCTCTGTCTTTCTTTTGAACACTAAAAATGTCAAAGTATTGGAATGGTCGTAGATAGGCTATTTTTGTCTTTACAATAGAACTCTTGCACCTATCTTCCCTCATGGTCATGTGCACATCAAAAAAAATATATATTAGAAAAGCAGGGGAAGAGCCCTAACCCATTAAAAAATGAAAAACAGAGCCTAACAGCTCAACAAAATAGAGCCAAACAGCTCAGCAAAACAGACTGGCAAAACACAGCGAACCAGAAAGAAACAACCAGTCAGAACAAACAACACAAAATTGTTCAAGGAGCAGCCCTTGAACCAAGTAAAGCCTCTAAGGATGATTTAAACGAGACCGTGACCTTCTTAGAAGGATGTTTCTTCTTTCTATGAACCGTAGTCCAAGGAGAATTAGAAATTAAAACTGAGAAATTTTGATCAGAACAGGAAGACTCCCCTCCAGAGTAGCAAACCAGAGGAACAGCTGAAACATCAGGTACAGCATCCAGAACCAAGCTTGAATTTGTAGGATTAATTGCAGAATTTTCCAATACATTGGCCTCAGAGGAGGCAACACAAATAGCATTAGGGGCAGCCAAATCCAAAGGCCGCATAGCAGTATCCACAAAATGAACAGCACCCACCACAACCAAGTCAAGTGGAGCAAAAATTAAGGTATTGACTATTATCTTCCTAGAGATACTAAATATATCAATATGATAAAATAACAAGTTTATGTTGCAATAAGCATCTTGAAATAAAATCTAAGTGTACCTTACACAAAGAAGAAACCAAATGGAGTTAATGAATAAACCCAATAGTAATTCAAACATGCACAACTAGATTCATTGCATAAGAATACTATTCAAGAATCTCCTAGTGTCTTTGAAGGCTCACTATAGAAATTTGATTATTAAACTTGTGTTATAAGTTAGTAAAAAATATAAAAGTACATACACTCTTTTAGAGTTTTAGGACTAGAATTTTGAAGGTTATAAAGAACCTACTTATAATGGGTGACTATTGACTTAAGAAATTATCTAAGGAGAAAACCTAGAAAAGATAGCTCGCTCATTACTACTTGTTTAGTAAGATGATTCAATTTTCTTTGAAGAAACATGGCTTATTCTTGTGACAATCTCATCCATTAATGATCTTGTAATAATGAAGATGGACTTGGATTGTTTTTGGGTTTTATTTAAATATTATAGCTATGTCATATATAGATCATTTGAAAAGTAAATTTAATCAATTATTAAAGACAACATATCTAGTCATCTTCATCACTTGGATTGGTTATATTCTACTATCAATTATAGATGTTCACATGATTTACTTAATAAATGTAATATGATAATTTTAATTTAGTTGTTACACTTATTAAAGATGTATTATTCAAACCCTAAAATTGTAATGAGAAAAAAAAATCTCAATAATATCTACATCAAATAATATCTATACAATAGATTTTTCATATAAACTTTTATAAGATTATACATG
The DNA here is from genome assembly GCA_007258455.2 of Sequoia sempervirens. Taxonomy (NCBI): domain Eukaryota; kingdom Viridiplantae; phylum Streptophyta; class Pinopsida; order Cupressales; family Cupressaceae; genus Sequoia; species Sequoia sempervirens. The sequence goes on from VDFB02299295.1 coordinate 199,498, forward strand.
AATCTTTGGAAAATAAAAAAAGTACGTTAAAATTATAATCCCTTGATCTTTAGTATTCCTACACCAAAAATAAAATATTTAATTATTATCTTATTGACTATTTTGGGTATTTCTATTAATATGAAATTTACTTCAAGTTACACCTTTAAAATATGATGCAATTGCTAATCGTATTGATGATATAATACTTAAAAAATAACCTTCTATGGCTTTTCAATTATAGAGGTTGAATATAGGAATAGTCATAAAAGAATCAATGTGGGTTAGGAGATCATTAGAAGAGTTTTATCTGGGTAATAATAAACTTAACACTTTATTATGTGATAGCCAAATTTGTTTACTCTTATCAAACACTCCTATTTTTAGAAGACGGAAAAAAAGGTACATTGAAGATCATGGACAATTCACTCAAGAGAAATTTTTCATCATAAAATTTCTCTCCAATCGTGTTCATCTAATTTAAGTGGAAAATGTATTATGATGAAACCGCATATCAAACATCTATGCAATATCAAACTCTTCAAATTTAAATCAATGCTTGGCCTTAAGGAGTTGTCATTGGAAAGTGTTGGTGCATATCAATGACACCTGATAATGGCTTAATTTTGGTTGTAAGACTTAACAAGCATAAATAAGACCTCTCGACATTCTATGTGACCTACAAGCATATTGTAATTCTTCTCTTTGCAACTCTTCCACTCGTAAAAATGTTGTATCATATAAGGCTTATGGATACTATGTAATGAACCTAAGGAAGACTAGTTTAAGGAGTATCTAGCACTTATAAAAACTTTATGAGACCTCATTAATATGGTCTCACTATATTTCACAAATAGATAAATTCAAATCCATTTTAATTTGTTCAACAAATAAAGATATAGATAGATAGATAGATAGATAGATAGATAGATAGATAGATAGATATATGTAGTATCATTAATATGCATCAATAAGTTGATGATGAAAACACAACATTTATAAACAATACTAACTAAATCAATTAAATATTTAAGACAATGATTGCAAATAAAATTTATTAACACATATCTATATATCATAGAGAGGTTGCTATTTGGAACTCAAAGGAATAGTTACAAGTCTAGGATCTCCATGGAAAGGAAGCACCCCTTGAGGAAACTCATTCTTACATAGAACCCAACCCACCTCACAACATAAATAACACAGCCCTAGCCAGGACACTCTCGGATGTATGTTGTGCCCTAAATTGAACACACAATGTGTGCCCCTTCTCAAAATGCCTCAATGCTAGCCAATGACCCTAACCTTCACTCCTCTGTACCCTTTGAATTTCTCTTTTCCTTTTTCTCTTAAATCTTGATTGTTTTGCATCCCCTTTCCAAGTCTCATATAATTGCTTTATATAAGCTTAAAGGGGTGGTTTCCAAACCATCACACTCTTTCACAAAGGTTTCCTTTAAATAATTATTTAAATAAATAAATATTATTTCCCTTCCTAAAGTGTTTAAATACATATTCTTTATTAATTTCTCTTTTAACCAAAGGATCGTGATATCCTTTATTTTCTATATCCCTTTTAATTACAAAGGGTTTCTATCTTCTCTTGGGGAAAAGTCACATGACAATTCTCCCCTTGTAAAGTAGTTGTTGTCCTCAGTAGCATGAGATGTGTTTGCATCACAACTCAAAAAACAAATAATCAATCATTGAAGAAATTGATATTGACTACATTTATTCTTCATATATATATTTTTCTTCATCTATTTCATTTTCTTCTTTTAATTCATATATCTCTCTATTTTTAATTTTAATTTAATTTAACAAGTAATTTTAAGAGAACCATTTTTCCAATCAAAATTATGTAAAGGACCATACATACATACATACATACATATCAAGAATTTATAATTGAAGAAACTAATGTTTATGCTATATATGCTTAATCACATATATTTCAACTTTATCAATTTACTCTCATGTAACTTATTTTGTTTAAATGTTTTAATCATTCATGTATAACTTAAAATTTATAAAAAATTTATAACATTTAACTAATGAATAACATGCACATATCATACTATGTAGTCACTCATCATTGAATAACATATATCTATATATTCAAAATATATCTAAGATGGTAATCATGCATGAACCGAACTACATGAGTATCATATTTTCCTATACAATATTTGACAAGCCACATGTACAAAGTTATTGGATTGATCAAGTCCAATAAAAAAGTACAATAGAATAAAACATGGTAATATTTCTAGGCATCTTAACATGAATATAATAATAATAAATTATTAACATGCATAAAGCACTTTATAGAGAAACATTAGAACTAAGTATTCATGTTATTTTAACTAGAGTGCACCCATCTAGAATAAAAATATTAGATATTAACTAGAATGCACCCAATATCTATAGCTAACACAACTCTTATTACTTCTTAACCTTGTTGACACATCAAGGCCCATGTTCCATTAGATGAGACTCATTCAAAAAAAAATCTTTATATATTTCTTCATGTAAGGAGGTTCACCATAGAAAAGTTCTCAAAAGTAATCCCAAGAGATCATATAGAATTATTTTGTTGAGTTTCCCATTTTCTTTTACAAATGTAGTCTATTATTTGTCAATTTTACTATGACATCATTATCTACCAAAATATGATTAGGCTTGGAAATTCTAACTAGTGAATATAATTCAAGGCCTTCACTACATATTTTAATATTGTTGCAACTATAGACTCTTCAAATGGATATCATCAAATAAAAATTAATATATTTGATCAATGTAGCCCATATATGTGGCATATGTATACATAACCATTTTCCCATGCGTTTGGTCAATGTGACCCATATATGTGGCATAACCATTTTCACACTATAAAAATGCGTATTTAAAATTTTTAGAGGTGGTTTCTCCCCTTGTAAAAAGTTTACATGTCCCCATGTCTGACCTTAAAAGAACCTATTTGGTTTCATATCCTATATTATACTATTCTCATCAACTCATTCCAAATATGATGTCATTTTAAACAAGTTAAAATGTGAATCCAAGGACCCATGGGTCATGGGCCCACAATGTACTTTACACTAAACATGTCAATGTGTTGAATTTAACTAGTCATAACAAGCATAGTAAAACTATTTTCTGAATATACAAATTCTACTATTACAAATACTAAATCACTAATTGTTATTGTAAAATACTTACAAGAATATTGGTTTATATGTTCATTGAACTACCCTCACACTATGACCTAAGTTCCATAAAGGTTATTGAGTGATGTCTTTGAAATCTAATGAGTACATGATTCTTTATGAATAGATAGTATCTTCCTTCTCTTTATTTAAGATCATTCTTACCATACAAGGGACTAAATTCCTTGATAAAACATGAAATATCACATACAATGACAATGCCCTAAGTCTTACTTCAAACTTCAATGACAACTTCTTATATTTAAGAGGGTACTACCCAAATAGAAATATGAGGTAATTAACACTGAAATGAATATATATATATATATATATATATATATATATATATATATATATATATATATATATATATATATATATATATATAATGACTAGTGAAAAACCACATATATGGAACAAATAAAGAAATTCTAAATTGCTTCTTCTTGTATGGTGAATCTTAACTAAAAAGAAACCTCCTTGTTTATTGATTAATCTTATGACAATCCTCACTCAACATGATGTCTAACTATGGATTAGATTTGGTAGTTTGTTTATTGGATTGAATCTAAGTGCACATCTCATTTTTGTGTACGACTCTTTGTTGTTGAGAAACAAAATATTTTAATTTGATTATTTTATTCTTTAAGAGAGAAAGAATTATACTTGATGATCTCTATCATCCCTTCTTCTAGCTTGCTTCTTGACCCAAATTATTTAAGGTTTAGGTGACTAGGTAGAGCTATATAAATTTCTATATTAAGATTCAAAATAAGAAAATGTCTTCCATTAATAACAAGTTTATATTCAATATCTAAGATAGTAATCATTTTTGTAATGAAAATTTTATTAGTTGTGACTCTACCACCCTATAATTTATTTTACTTACAAATTTTCTTAATCTATCATTCAAATTTTACTTTTTTTTTTAAACTACTATGGTGTCAACAACAACAAAAAAAAATAGTACCTGAAAATGAGAAGTCAATCTACTACAACCTACCTAGATTCAAATAAAAATAATCAAAACATAATGATTAAGATAAATTTCAAGATAATGAAAATAATTATATTGATAAAATAGACCACATTTGATGCAGGAGCATCCCGGACAAAGCACAATCTGCATCACAAAAAAAAAGGTTTGTTTCTGATTTAGGTAAGATTTCATGGAATTTCTTCTTTCAGGCAGAATTTTCACTCCATTCTAGATTTGATGGTGAAAGTTTGGGAGTCGTGCAATTTATGGATTTGGAGATTTAATCATTTTGTGACTTTGGTTCATGATTTGACAATATTTTAAAATCTTGTGTTGGAGGCCAAACGGTTTGATTTAAAATTTTGATTGTTTTCATATATCACAGTGGAGGAAAATGTAAGTTTGTTATTTTGAAAGTCATGATACCAAAAGAATGTGTAGCATTCAAAGAAAGAACGCACGGCGATGCCTCTTTCTTCATTCAAAGAAAATTCGATGCACAGAGAGGACACCAAGAGAAAACGATGGAAAGGTAGATTTCCTTATTCTTTAAGGGATTTAGAAATAGGAGAATAAATTAGTGCAATCTCCACCTATTAATAATTAGTAGGTATCTTTTAATTTTTTGAATTACGATGTATCACTTTAATTTTAAGATAAGGTAATATTTGTGTTTTTTTTAATATGTTTTTATATTTATTAAAATGTTAGATTTTAAAAAAATATAATTTTTATAAAAATAATTTGTATAATCTAATTTTTAATAATAGTATTATTTATAAATGATTGATACAATCTAATTTGGTTCTGATATCAAATGTGGTCTCACTATTTTTTAAATAGATAAATTTAAATCTGTTTTAATTTATTCAACAAACAATGATATATATTTTAAAACAATAATGATTAAATTGTGTAGCAATAATTAATCCATCAAATATTATTAACACTAATATATATCAATAATTTGATGATGAGAATACTTATAATATTTATAAGCCATAATAATTAAATCAGTTAAACATTTAAAATAATGACTACAAATAAAATTTATTAACACATATATGTAAATCACAGAGAGGTTGCTATTTGGCACTCAAAGGAATAGTTACAAGTCCAAGCTCTCCACAGAAAGGAAGCACCCCTAGAGGAAACTGATTCTTACATAGAACCCAACTTTCCTCACGGCATAAATAACACAACCCTGGTCAGGACACTCTTGGGTGTATCATGTACCCCGAATTGGACACACATTGTGTGCCCCTTCTCCAAATGCCTCAATGCCAGCCAATGACCCTAACCTTCACTCCTTTGTGCCCTTTGAATTTCTCTTTTTCCTTTTTCTCTTCACTCCTTGAATGTTCTGCATCCCCTTTCCAAGTCTCACATAAATGCTTTATATAAGCTTTAAGCGGTGGTTTCCAAATCATCACACCCTTTCACAAAGGTTTCCTTTTAATAATTGTTTAAATAAATAATTATTGTTCCCCTTTACAAGAGTGTTTATACATATTCTTTATTAATCTCTCTTTTAACAAAAGGATCATAATATCCTTTATTTTCTATCCCCCATTTAATTCTAAAGGGTTTTTCTCTTCTCTTGGGGAAAAATTCACATAACAATTAAAAACATCACTTTTTAAAACATTGAAATTATAAATTATGACAAGATGACTTTCATGTAGTCTGTAATGTCCCATTTTTTAGAAATTTCCCTTTTTTTGCAATTTTATGAAAATTTTCAACAAAAGATAATTGAAGCAGCAAACCAAAAAATCACACAAGTGGCAAGAAATGCATGAAATAAGCCCTCATTGGTTGAAATAAACCCTCTTGAAAATTAATCAATAAAGTATAAGCTCAATATCCTTAGTTGTACTTGCAAAGGAAAAATATAAACCCTGAATCAAAATTATTTAGATTTGAAAACGAAAATGTCTACAACAAAAATGGGAATCCACTAAAAACTAGTTGTTTGTTAATAGTAGCAACACAAACAATTACAATGATTGCTATCAAATATTGGAAATTCAATTTTAGCTTACACATGTATTCCACTCACAAAATGACTAAAATTGTTGATGATGTAATTCATATGGACTTGTAGGGGTAAGTGCACAAAGATGAGGGACCAAAAAGAGGTTTTAAGTGGCCACTTTTTTCTGACATCAAGAAAGATTGATCTTGTTGGAAAAACAAGGACAGACAACTAAGAGGGGGGGTGAATCAGTTGTCACAAAATGATAAACTTTTTCAAATTTTACTTAACTTAATCTCAGATCTGATGAATAAGCAATTAACCATAAACAATTAACACAATCAGAGAGACAGAGAACACCAAGATTTTTTTTACGTGGAAACCCTGTTAGGGGAAAAACCATGGTGGATGTTAGTCCACAAGATTATACCCTGTTAAAAGTATAATGAAATCAATAAAGGGGAATGCACATGCATTCAGGCACACTGCCTAGAGCTCACTACACAATTACAAAAGGGGCTCATTTCCCAATAATATAGAATAGGATTAAAATCCACAGGGTATGAACTAAAAAAATAGCTTTTGCACAAGCCTGATTATAGTTCCAATTAAGCATAGAAAACTCCTTCACAAACTACTTCACACTTCGCTTGATCTTCTTCACACTCTGCTCAGCAATCGAATGATATTTGTACATACACACATAAGAGCACACGAAGCACCTTTTCCACACACTACACCGATGAAACAATCACTCTTATATATCCGCTACATGAGATTTCATCAATAACTTAGTCAGTCAGGAAAATAAAACATATTTTCAATATTGGCCCAAATTTACAAATAAATTTTCAGTGTGAATCCACCAAGGTCGACCACAACATAGTGGGGACCCAAATTCACAACTCCAAAACAAAAGGACTTCAATTAATTCCTCCTCAAAGATCCACAACACGCTACCACCAACATGTTGGCCAAGAACAAGAAAAACTGAACATACACAAGAAAAATTTCTGACCACAAGCACACCAATCAATGTGGACATACCGCAAAGACAGAGCACGATCTAGAAACATCCAAGACCACCAAGAAACAACAGAGAAACATCTGCAACAACTGAGATTTCCAGAATCACACAAACCTCACTTAGGAACACTGACAGAGACCACAGAAATATTGTCAGACCACAACATGATCAAATCTATGTACGTGGACCTATGATACTTCTGGTAGATGATCTAGATACACTCAGCAGAAAACCCTTTAGTCCACAGTAGTTGAACTTCAATGTAAAGAACAAGACGCCTTCATGACTTGCACAGTTCCATTGGGAACTTGGAACACTTTCTTTTAAAATTTTCTCAATATCCTCGACATATACAGCCTCTAATACACCAAATGCTAATAGTGTTGACATCAATGACAACCACATATCAGCAACACATCCACAACATCCAACAATCTCCCCATTTGGCATTGATGGCAACACATGATGTGAAAAATACCATCAACCCAACACACGCACTTTCCCTTTGGTTCTGACTCTTCTCCTCAATTTCTCTTCGACCCTTAAAAGGATTTTTTCACATTGCACTTCTCCCCCTTTGACATCAATGGAAAAGGTAACCATGACCTTTCCATATACACGCTTTTAACCACATATCTTCACATCTGACTACTCCCCCTAAGTAGCAGCCATGGGAACATCAATCTGGATCATAATATAGCAATGTAGCTCACAGATTGATGCAAGTAAATGCATCTCTTAGTTCTTATTAGGAGGGGTGATTACCCCTAGCATTCCTCTGAGATACTCAAAAGTATCCTTTGGCAATGGCTTAGTAAAGATGTTTGCAGTCTTCTATTTGGTAGGCACATACTCCAATCTGACTTCTTTCTCATTCACTTTCTCCCTCAAGAAGTGAAACTTGATTGATATATGTATGTCTTAGAGTATAGCACCGGATTCTTTGAAATATTTATTGCACTTGAATTATCACAGTATATGGCAATAGGCTCTTCATATATCACCCTGATATCTTTCAAAATTTGTTTCATCCATATCACTTGAGTACAATTGTTTGCAACAACAATATATTATTCTTCAGAAGTAGATAGAGAAATGAAATTTTGCTTCTTGCTCAACCATGATACCATCTTCTTCCCTAGGAAGAAAGCACCACCACTAGTACTTTTCATGCCATCTACATCACCAGCCCAATCTACATCAGTATATGCACTCAAAGTGAGATCATCATCCTTCAGATACCAAAATCCAAAGTCAATTGTTCCTTTAAGATACCTGAAGATTCTCTTGATAGCAGTCACATGTGATTCTTTTGGATCAGCCTGAAATCCATCTGGTTATTCAATGTATACTTCTTCTTCTATTTCTCCATTAAGAAATGCCAACTTCACATCCATTTGATAGACTTTGTAGTTCTTGTATGCAGCATAAGCAAGAAATAATCTAACAGCTTCAATTTTAGAAACAAGGGAAAAAGTTTCTTCAAAATCAACACCTTCCATCTAAGAATACCTTTTACATACCAATCTTGCTTTATTTTGAACCACTTCACCTTGTTCATTCAGCTTGTTCTGAAACACCCATTTAGTTCCAATCACATTTTTGTCTTTAGGTCTGGGAACTAGTATCCACGTGTCATTCTTTTTAATTTGTGTCAGCTCTTCCTTCATAGCTTCCATCCAGTGTTCATCTTGGTAGGCTTCAGTGAAATTTTTCGGTTCAATCTTGGAAATCAGGCAGTACTCTTCTGCAATCTTTCTTCTAGTTTGCATTCCTTTATGCTTATCTCCTATAATTTGGCTTTTAGAATGGTTTAGCTTTACATACCTTGGAGTTTTGGAATTTTCTTGAACTTCTGATTCTTCTAATCTTCCTTTTGTACTTCCACTTGTCTTTGCCTCCTGACTTACTTGATTTACCGTAACGAATTGAGGTTGCTTTACCAAAACAACTGGAACATATATATGGCACAATTTGAAGTTGATTCTGTGTCTGAACATTATTCCCTTTGTTTGTATTGTCTTCATCTGAATCATATCCACAATATCTGGATGATTTGACAGAATCCTCATCAACTCTGACATTTTCACTCTCAACCATCTTTCTCAGTCTTATGTTATAGCATCGATAGGCCTTGCTTTTAGTAGAGTAACCTAAAAATATTCCTTCATCACTTCTTGCATCAAACTTGCCTATATCATCATCTCTCTTGATATAACATTTGCTTACAAAGATCTTGAAATATTTAGCAGTAGGTTTGTAACCAAACCATAGCTCAAAAGGGGTCTTACCAGAATTGCCATTAACATTTACCCAGTTTAAAGTATACACAACAATGCTTACAACTTCACTCCAATAGATTTGGGGCACATTTCCTTCTATCATCATTGTTCTAGCAACATCCAAAATTGTTCTATTCTTTCTTTCTGCAACTCCATTCTGTTGAAGGGTTCGGGGAGTAGATAATTGTCTTCTAATTCCATGTTCTTCACAAAAAGAGTTGAACTCCTTGGAGGTGAACTCACCACCTCTGTCAGATCTCAGACACTTGATTTTTAGACCTTTCTCATTCTCTGCCATAGCCTTGAAACTTTTGAACTTTTCCAATGCTTCACATTTTTCTCTTAAGAAGGAAACCCATATCATTCTAGAGTAATCATCAATTATCAACATAAAGTACCTTTCTCCATGAATACTTATGACTTTGGAGGGACCACAGAGGTTAGTATGTAGCATCTCCAGCAAATCATTTGAATGAAACTGTTTGCTTCGGAAGGAGACTCTAGTCTATTTACCCATCTGACATTCCTTACAAATTGTGTTAGTAGGCTTCACTAACTTAGGCAGATATCTTACTGCTTGAGTGGAACTTACCTTGACAATGTTATCAAAATTTACATGGCACAGCCTCCTATACCACAACTAGCTTTCATCTACTTGAGCAATTAAACAACTCCCATTAGCAGTATTCAGGTGAAAAATATTACCTTTTGTCTATTTACCAGTAGCAATCATATTGCCAAAACTTCCACGTATCTTGCATCTTCCATCTTTGAATTGTAGATCATAGCCTTTTCCCACCATCTATCCTACACTCAAAAGATTTTTCTTCAAGCCTTCAACATAAAGAACATCACTAGTGTTATTCTTACCACCAAGACAAATAGAACCTTTGCCACGAATCACACCAACATTGTTGTCTCCAAATCTTACACTACCAGTGCCATCATACTTCTCTACACTTAAAAATTTATTTTTATCACTAGTCATATGATGTGTGCATCCACTGTCAATAACCCACTCATCCTTTTCTTCAACTCGGGCTGCAAGAGCTTTCTCATCTTTAGTAGATTCGGTAGCTATAGGACTATTTTCAACGGTAGCAATGAAAACCCATTCATCTTCATTTCCATTATCCTTATCAGATTCATCATCAGTCACTCCAACAAAATAACATTTCTTTTTGAATATAGACTTGTTAGGCTTAGTTCTAGGAACTCTTTTAGGACATTTTGATGCAAAATGACCTATTTTACTACATGAAAAACATTTAATAGGTAACACTCCTTCATACTTCCCTTTTCCTCTACCTTCTTTCTTTACAATCAGTGCTTCGAATTCTTCTACCTCTCTTTCTTTATCTTCAAGTTGTTTCAGTTCTTCATCATACTTGGATATCTTTCTGGAACATTCTCCTAGACCATATCTTTACTTGATACTTCCGGATACAGTAGCCTTGAATGTTGATTCAATTTTCGGAACAGATTCACCAAATTCACTTAATTCAAAAGCAGCAAGCTTACCAACCAGCGTGTCTCTTGACATCTTTGTTACCGATTTGAGCTCTTCAATGGCATGGGCCTTCACTTTGTAGTCCGAGGGAGGCAAGGATCTGATCATCTTAGCCACAATTTCATCCTCATCCAGAGAACCACCAGCACATGTAATACCCATCACTATTTCATTTACTCTTTGTATAAAAGAAGTGATATTTTCATCTTCACCCATCTTCAAATTCTCATACTTGCCTTTTAAACTCTGTAGCTTAGCCATCTTCACCTGTGCATCTCCTTCATAAAAAGTTTCCATCTTTGTCCAAATATCATGAGTTGTCTACAGTCCTACCACATTAGCCATCTTTGAATCTATCAGAGCACTCACCAAAGCTTCAATAGCCCTAATATTATTTCCAGCATCTTTGCTCTCATCAGTAGTGGAGGGACCATTCTAAGGAATAACATATGGATCTTTTGTAATCTTTCAGTAGGCTTCACCAATACACCTTAGGCGACATTGCATCCTAACTTTCCACAGTGAGTAGTTAGTTCCATCAAATCTTGGATTGTCCTTTTTGAATGTTACGATCTCGGATCACCTCAAGCTTTTAGACTTCTTCAGAGGAACCTACTCTTATACCAATTGTTGGAAAAACAAGGACAAACAATTGAGAGGGGGGCGTGAATCAGTTGTCACAGAATGATAAACTTTTTCAAACTTTACTTAACTTAATCTCAGATCTGATGAAAAAGCAATTAACCATAAATAATTAACACATCAGAGAGACAAAGAACACCAAGATTTTTTTTACATGGAAACCTTGTTAGGGGAAAAACCATGGTGGATGTTAGTCCATAAGATTATACCCTGTTAAAAGTATAATGAAATCAATAAAGGGGAATGCACATGCATTTAGGCACATTGCCTAGAACTCACTCCTCAATTACAAAAGGGGCTCACTTCCCAACAATACAAAATAGGATTAAAATCCAAAGGGTATGAAGTGAAAAAATAGCTTTTGTACAAGCCTGATTACAGTTCCAATTAAGCACAAAAAACTCCTTCACAAAATACTTCACACTTCACTCGATCTTCTTCACGCTCTGCTCTACAATCGAATGATATTCACACATACACACATAAGAGCACACCTAGCACACGAAGCACCTTTTCCACACACTACACGAATGAAACAATCGCTCTTATATATCCACTACATGAGATTTTATCAATAACTTAGTAGACCAGGAAAATAAAACATATTTTCAATGCAAATCCACCAAGGTCGGCCACAACATAGTGGGGACCCAAATTCACAACTCCAACACAAAAGGACTTCAATCAATTCCTCCTCGAAGATCCACAACATGCTACCACCAACATGTCGGCCAAGAACAAGAAAAACTGAACATACACAGGAAAAATTTCCAACCACGAGCACACCGGTCAATGTGGGCGTACCACAAAGATAGAGCATGATCTAGAAACATCCAAGAGCACCAAGAAACAACAAAGAAACATCTGCACCAACTAAGATTTCCAGAATCACACAAACTTCACTCAGGAACATTGACAGAGACCACAGGTACTGTAAGACCACAACATGACCAAATCTATATGCAGACCTCTGAAACTTATGGGAGATGATCTAGATACACTCAGTAGAAAACCCTTTAGTCCATAGCAGCTGAACTTCAATGTAAAGAACAAGACGCCTTCATGACTTGCACAGTTCCACTGGGAACCTGGAAAATTTTCTTTTACAATTTTCTCAATTTCCTTGACATATACAGCCTCTAATACACTAAATTCTAACAGTGTTAACATCAATGAAAACCACATATTTGAAACACATCCACAGCATCCAACAGATCTTAAATTAGAAATTGAAGATAGTTACGCTCAAAATTTGAAGATGCAACGAAAACAAGTCATAGTGTTTTGAATCTACTTTCAAAACTACTAATTTTTTAAATGATAGAGATTAAGGGGTTCAAAAATGGGAGCCACACAAAATGGTCCTATTTTTTTCAAAAAAAACATAACATAGCTCTTGTGTGGCCCCCCTAAAATGTTAAAAAAAAAATTAGTATTTTAAAAATCGCTTCAATGATAAATTAGCTAACACCATATAGTTTATTGTTAAACCCTTAATATTAGTGCACATCAGGTTATGAATAGTCAGTTTGTGGCTATCTTAACTACTAATTAAGTCATCTTATCATTATTATATTATCATTTAGTTAGTTAGGTATGCCTAGGGCTTATATAGGATTATCTAAGTCGCCCTAGGTGTTATCCTGGGAATAAATAGGTATATATAGGAGGTTGTGATTCTTATTTCATCATCATATTGTGAATTGTGTTCTCATTGGAGATATTTGGAGTTTTTCTCCCTCGGAGTGGCTCGTTATTCTCAGCTATTATCAAGTATTTGCAACATATTTCATGTCATCTTCTTCTATTGTGCAAGTTATTTCATTACAAGTGGTGTCAGATCCATTGTATCTTTGTAAAGATTCCACTCATAAACACAAGATTCTCATAGAACTTCATCAGTCTCCATTTGGGGGTCATTCAAGATTTTTGAAGACATACCATTGAATCAAGCAATATTTTTTGGGGGAAGGGCTAACAAGTGATGTTCAAAAAATTTTGGCTAAATATTTGGTTTGTCAAAGAAATAAAGGGGAGACAATTAAGGCACTAGGTCTCTTGCAACCTTTAGTTATTCCTAGCCAACGTTGGGAAGAGGTATCTATGGACTTCATCACAGGGCTTCCAAATTCTAGGGGTCATAATGTCATCATGGCAGTAGTAGATCGCCTCACTAAATATGCACATTTCATTGCATCATCACATCCTTTTAGAGCAAGTACAATGGAAAAATCTTTTTTGGAGGACATACAAAATCTACATGGTACACCTAAGGTTATTGTCAATGATCCTGATCCTATCTTCACTAGTCACTTTTGGAAAAAAATATTCTCATGTTTGGGTACTCAATTGGCTCATAGTTCTTCATACCATCCTTAATCTGATGGGCAAACTGAGGTTGTTAATAAGTGTTTGGAAGGATATCTACATTGTTTCACTTCATACAAACAATTTCAATGGGAAAGGAAAAATAAATAAGCAATGGAAAGTACTAACTAATGAGCATTGTTTAAAAGAAAGAGATTACCAATAAATGGGGAATCCAAACCAAGGACCACCAAATGCAAAGGAGACACAAGAATTTGATCAGGGGAAAAAGCAAGAAAAATCCCCAATATTATCAATGGAGGAAAAATGCCTAAGAATGATACAAAGAGAGAGAGAGAGAACTTAAGCATTAAGCTTTCTTGCTTGAATGAAGAATGAGAGGAGAGGCATCTCAATATATAGAGGTGAGAAGAGGAGTTAGAATTACAAAGTAACTCCCAACTCAATGAATTCCACCATTCATCTATGTGTGTGTTATGTGTTAAGAACCTCTTAAGGAGGTGGCTACAAATATTCCTTAATAAAGGAATTAAAATTAAAGAATAACCTTTACCAAGTAAAGATTAATCTTCTAACAGCTACCACTAACAGAATGGTGTTATAACACTTCCTTTCATAGTTCATCAAAAATGTCTCCATTTATGACACTATATGAATGTCAACCTCCTTCCATCACATCATCATTGAAAGTGTCATCAAGAGTTCAAGCAGTGGAGGACCACTTGCTTCAGCAACAATGAGTACTCTCAGGACTTAAGGAGAATTTCTCCATGGCACAAAATCAAATGAAACAATAGGCAAACCAGCACTGTACAGTGAAAGAATATTTGAAGTTGGAGTTTGGGTCTTTTTGAGATTGTAACCTTATAAGAAAATATCATTGAAGCAACATAAAAAGAATAATAAGTTGTCTCCAAATTATTATGGCACAACCAAATCATGCAAAAGATTGGTAGTGTCACCTACAAGTTGGAGCTACCACCTAAAACAAAGATACATCCAATTTTTCATGTTTCTTGTTTGAAGAAGGTAATTGGGCACAATATCCCTACTCAGACATTATTATCTGAAATCGATTCAAAGAAGGAAGAATCATCTTGGAACCAGAGTGCATTCGTCAAACACGCACCAAGAATCTAAGGACTAGAACACTCACTGAGTATCTCATCCAATGGAAGAATTTACCAATTGAAGATGTCACATGCGAAGATGAGGAGTTCATTCAAAAGAATACACACTTGATTAGCATTGAGGAAAATTCTTCTTTGAAGAAGGGGGCATGTTGCACCCTTAATATTAGTACACATCAGGTTATGAATAGTCGGCTTGTGGCTATCTTAACTCCTAATTAAGTCATGTTATCATTATTATATTATCATTTAGTTAGTTAGGTCGGCCTAGTGATTATATAGGGTTATCTAACTTGGCATGGGTTTTATCCTGGGCATAAATAGGTATATAAAGGAGGTTATGAGACTTATTTCATCACCATATTGTGAATTGTGTTCTCACTTGATATAGATAGACAGAGAGATATGGATAGGGGTTGAGGGTCCAATGTATAGGGTAGAGGGTAGAGGGTTTAAGGGTTTAAGGGTTTAAGGGTTTAGGGGTTAAGGGTTGAGGGTTTAATGGTTTAAGAGTTGAGGGATGAGGTTGGGGGTTTAAGGGTTTAGGGTTGATGGATTAGGGTTGAGGGTTGAGGGTATAGGGTTGAGTATATAGGTTTTAGGGT
Organism: Sequoia sempervirens; assembly: GCA_007258455.2. Lineage (NCBI taxonomy): Eukaryota > Viridiplantae > Streptophyta > Pinopsida > Cupressales > Cupressaceae > Sequoia > Sequoia sempervirens. The sequence continues at coordinate 215,167 of VDFB02299295.1, forward strand.
ACATAAGGTTGAGGGATTATGGTTGAGGATCCAATGTATAGGGTAGAGGGTCAAGAATTGAGGGTTGAGGGTTCAATGTATAGTGTATAGGGTAGAGGGTAGAGGGTAGAGGGTAGAGGGTTTAAGGGTTTAAGGGTTGAGGGATTAGGTTTTAAGAGTTGAGGGTTGAGGGATTAGGGTTTAAGGGTTGAGGGATTAGGGATTAGGGTTGAGGTATTAAAGGTTGAGGGTTTAGGGGTTGAGGGTTGAGGGATTAAGGGTTAACGGTTTAGGGACTAGGGTTGAGGGATTAAGGGTTTAGGGTTTAGGGTTTAGGGTTTAGGGTAGAGAGATTAAGAGTTGAGGGTATAGGGTTGAGGGTTGAGGGATTAGGGTTGAGGGTTTTGGGTTTTGGGTTGAGGGTTGAGGGTAGAGGGTTTAAGGGTTGAGGGTTGAGAGTTGAGGGTTTAATGGTTTAAGAGTTGAGGGTATAGGGTTGAGGGTTTAGGGTATTCGGTTGAGGGTAGAGGATTTAGGGTTGAGGGTTTAAGGGTTTAAGATTTGAGGGTGTAGGGTTGAGGGATTAGCATAGAGAGGGAGGGAAAGATGGAGGGAGAAGTGAGATAGAGAGCAGAGAAGAGGACGGAAGGAGAGAGATGAGGTTTGAGGATCCAATATATAGGGTAGAGGGATGAGAATTGAGGGTATAGGGTTGAGGATAGGTATCATGCAACTAATCTCTCACAAACAGAGAAAAGGAGAACCTTGTGAGACAAAACTCGTCTCCAAAAAAGAGATGTAATGAAAATCATCTACAAGTGACAAAAGAAGTGATGTATGGAGGTCTCAACATCAATACCCCCCAAGAACTACATCCATCACAAGGATACATTATAATCAATAGCCCCCCCATAAGAGGGAAATAGAGATACTATATAGCCCCACCACAATATATAATCACCTATAAAAATGGTAAGATCCTGAAGACAAAACATGATCCAATATCGACAAACAACTTGTCTCTCTTTCGGAAGAAACAAAACCAATAACAAATGCAAGAATTCTTCCTATTTCATATAGGAATTGAAAGAAAGAAGCATAAATGTGTATGATGATGCCTTTGAAATCTACCCATGTGTCTCCTTGTCCACTAAAGATGAAGATACCACAATCAAATCAAGTACATTCCCAACCAAAGAATAAGGTGACAAACCAAAATGTCATCATCAACATGCATTACAATAACTCCTAAGACATGATCCATTTTGCAATTCCAAGAAAATTTCTTACTATCAGTACTTGGAGGGGGAACAATATCATACAAATGTGGCAACAAATGAAGCCAATGGAGATGTGTTATGATGGCATCTCTCCATTGTTTATAGTTTCCCATTTTTAACATAATTAGTGAAGGATGAAATGAAAACCCCATAATGAACTATGATAGATCACCAAAATTACAAAAGCATTAACCTTCAACAGTAATTAGAAACTCCCAAACATGATGCACAATTGAAAATGAATCCTTCCCAACAAATAGACCTCCAAATAATAGTGTGTCCAAGTAATCAAGTAGATGCCACAAATTGCAAAAACTTAATAGATCTAGTAAATGGGAATGAATCTAAAAAAGTGTATGGATAGAATGATAGAGCTCTTAATCACCTCTGCAATGTTGTTGGAATCTCCAAAATTTGACAAACTGGTGAAAAGATACGATCTCAGGAGTCCAAAAGGGAATCTTCACTTCAATCTACAATAAATGTTTTCAAATAGAAAAATACTAAGAAATGAACTCCATAATAGCGACGTTGATTGAATCATCTTTACAACGATATCCCATTTGCAAAAAGATTCCTCATGGATCAAAAGTTATCTCAGTTTTAAAAAATGGCCCAATTTGGACATGTAGCAAGCTAAACAGGCACAAAAGTTAAGTGTCTAGGGCACTAGCCCTCGGTCGCTCATATGACCTCGAGTCTCATCAACAGAAAAAAAAAATTCGCTAGGTGGGTGGAAATGAGGCGAAGAGTGGGCAGTGGCAGGTGGTCGGCGTCGCTCTTCTTGGCACCTCGCAAGCGATAGCCTTCGACGTTGGTGAGAGATTGTGGTAAACCTTTGGTAGGAAGAAAAAATCAACATCGACAACCAATAAATGTGACTGAAAATAAAACAAATGCCCCAACAGGTCAGTACGACCTGCGGGGAAAATAAATGCCATTGTCAAAACAATAAAACCGTCCAAAGATATTTTGTCCACAGATAGTATTAATGCCACCAAAATAAATTTAATCACCACAATAAATATTGCAAAACTTTATAATATGCCCGATAAAAATTTTAAACCTGTAATTAATAATTACCTGAAAAAACAATTGCACTTTGGGGGAGAATTTTATGTGCAGGACTGTACGGATCCATACAATACAAAAATCTTCCAACTGCTGAAAAACCTTTGATGCCTCTAGATGAAGTTGTCGAATTTTGATGATTCAACAAGCATTTTAGGGGTTTTTGGGCCTCCTAGACACATGGCAGGGTCAGATCTGACCCAATCTGCTCCATAAATCATCTACCTCTTGGATGACGGCTAGCCTGAAATGTAAACCCTCAATAACCTATAATGAATTCTCTCTTCAAGAAAACACTCAACTCTCCAATACAAGATGGGGTTTTCAAGGCCTAAGCTTTGATACCATGTTGTAAATATTAATGAACCCAAATGAAGTTGCATAGTCTTAAATGGATCAACCAAGAAAGATACCATCCACAAGAAAGTGTTGCAACATGAGCTTGCATGAATATTGAGAATTGATATGATGATCTAGAATGATTGATACAATGTACAAGCACCTTGTATATATAGGCAAGGTGTGATAAGGGATGAAAACTACCCTTGATACAAACATTAAATGCTCAATGCAAAAAATTAAATGCGTGAGATAACTATCAAATGCCTAAATGACTAAAAGTAAATAATGAGACATGGCCCATTTATAACTAACTTCTAGAAATAACGCCTATGATAACTTAACTCCTAAGTAAACTTATCATGTGAATAGATCCTCACTAATGACTAGTTAGAAAATAACCCCATTCACACCAACACATCCATCTCTCTCTCTTCAAGTAGGAAGAGGTAAGTAGAGAGAGAGAGGTAGTGAGAAATGGGGGGGTATGGAAGGAGGAAGAGGTAGGTAGAGAGGGAGATGGGAGATAGAGAGTAGATAGGGAAGGAGGGAGGGAGAGAGAGAGGGGGGGAATGAGAGGTAGGTAGAGAGAGAGGGAATGAGAGGTAGGTAAAGAGAGGAAGAGGATTAATATACATAAGTAGATAGGGGATGAGGGAGGGAGAGAGGGGTGAGATAGAGAGAAGTAAAGAGTGGAGAGAGAGAGAGAGAGATGGGGGGCGGAGGGAGGGAGGGAGGGAGGTTGGGAAAGATATGAAGGGAGAGAGAGAGATGGGGGAGGGTGGGATGGAGTGAGGGAGAGGAAGAGAGGGGTTATAGAGATAAGTAGAGAGGGAAGGAGGAAGGGGGAGAGAGGAGGGAGGGAGGGAGAGAGAGAGGAGGGAAAAGGGAGGGAGGGAGGCAAGTAGAGGTAGAGAGGGATAGGTGAGATAAATGTAGGGAGGGAGAGAGAGGTGGGATAGAGAGAAGTAGAGATATCTAGAGAGAGTAAGAGAGGGATAGGTGAGATAGAAAGTAGAAAGGGAAGGAGAGAGCATGAGAGAGAGAGAG
>VDFB02299295.1:218985-317732 GCA_007258455.2 Sequoia sempervirens
CTATACACTATACACTATACATTGAACCCTCAACCCTCAATTCTTGACCCTCTACCCTATACATTGGATCCTCAACCATAATCCCCCAACCTTATGTACCGTAAAACCTATATACTCAACCCTATACCCTCAACCCTCAACCCTAATCCATCAACCCTAAACCCTTAAACCCCCAACCTCATCCCTCAACTCTTAAACCATTAAACCCTCAACCCTTAACCCCTAAACCCTTAAACCCTTAAACCCTCTACCCTCTACCCTATACATTAAACCCTCTACCCTATACATTGGACCCTCAACCCCTATCCATATCTCTCTGTCTATCTATATCAAGTGAGAACACAATTCACAATATGGTGATGAAATAAGTCTCATAACCTCCTTTATATACCTATTTATGCCCAGGATAAAACCCATGCCAAGTTAGATAACCCTATATAATCACTAGGCCGACCTAACTAACTAAATGATAATATAATAATGATAACATGACTTAATTAGGAGTTAAGATAGCCACAAGCTGACTATTCATAACCTGATGTGTACTAATATTAAGGGCGCAACATGCCCCCTTCTTCAAAGAAGAATTTTCCTCAATGCTAATCAAGTGTATTCTTTTGAATGAACTCATCTTCGCATGTGACATCTTCAATTGGTAAATTCTTCCATTGGATGAGATACTCAGTGAGTGTTCTAGTCCTTAGATTCTTGGTGCGTGTTTGATGAATGCACTTTGGTTCCAAGATGATTCTTCCTTCTTTGAATCGATTTCAGATAATAATGTCTAAGTAGGGATATTGTGCCCAATTACCTTCTTCAAACAAGAAACATGAAAAATTGGATGTATCTTTGTTTTAGGTGGTAGCTCCAACTTGTAGGTGACACTACCAATCTTTTGCATGATTTGGTTGTGCCATAATAATTTGGAGACAACTTATTATTCTTTTTATGTTGCTTCAATGATATTTTCTTATAAGGTTGCAATCTCAAAAAGACCCAATCTCCAACTTCAAATATTCTTTCACTGTACAGTGCTAGTTTGCCTATTGTTTCATTTGATTTTGTGCCATGGAGAAATTCTCCTTAAGTCCTAAGAGTACTCATTGTTGCTGAAGCAAGTGGTCCTCCACTGCTTGAACTCTTGATGACACTTTCAATGATGATGTGATGGAAGGAGGTTGATATTCATATAGTGTCATAAATGGAGACATTTTTGATGAACTACGAAAGGAAGTGTTATAACACCATTCTGTTAGTGGTAGCTGTTAGAAGATTAATCTTTACTTGGTAAAGGTTATTCTTTAATTTTAATTCCTTTATTAAGGAATATTTGTAGCCACCTCCTTAAGAGGTTCTTAACACATAACACACACATAGATGAATGGTGGAATTCATTGAGTTGGGAGTTACTTTGTAATTCTAACTCCTCTTCTCACCTCTATATATTGAGATGCCTCTCCTCTCATTCTTCATTCAAGCAAGAAAGCTTAATGCTTAAGTTCTCTCTCTCTCTCTCTCTCTCTCTCTCTTTGTATCATTCTTAGGCATTTTTCCTCCATTGATAATATTGGGGATTTTTCTTGCTTTTTCCCTTGATCAAATTCCTGTGTCTTCTTTGCATTTGGTGGTGCTTGGTTTGGATTCCCTATTTCTTGGTAATCTCTTTCTTTTAAACAATGCTCATTAGTTAGTACTTCCCATTGCTTATTTATTTTTCCTTTCCCATTGAGATTGTTTGTATGAAGTGAAACAATGTAGATATCCTTCCAAACACTTATTAACAACCTCAATTTGCCCATCAGATTGAGGATGGTATGAAGAACTATGAGCCAATTGAGTACCCAAACATGAGAATATTTTTTACCAAAAGTGACTAGTGAAGATAGGATCAGGATCATTGACAATAACCTTAGGTGTACCATGTAGCTTTTGTATGTCCTCCAAAAAATATTTTTCCATTGTACTTGCTCTAAAAGGATGTGATGATGCAATGAAATGTGCATATTTAGTGAGGCGATCTACTACTGCCATGATGACATTCTGACCCCTAGAATTTGGAAGCCCTGTGATGAAGTCCATAGATACCTCTTCCCAACGTTGGCTAGGAATAACTAAAGGTTGCAAGAGACCTAGTGCCTTAATTGTCTCCCCTTTATTTCTTTGACAAACCAAATATTTAGCCAAAATTTTTTGAACATCACTTGTTAGCCCTTCCCCCAAAAAATATTGCTTGATTCGATGGTATGTCTTCAAAAATCCTGAATGACCCCCAAATGGAGACTGATGAAGTTCTATGAGAATCTTGTGTTTATGAGTGGAATCTTTACAAAGATACAATGGATCTGACACCACTTGTAATGAAATAACTTGCACAATAGAAGAAGATGACATGAAATATGTTGCAAATACTTGATAATAGCTGAGAATAACGAGCCACTCTGAGGGAGAAAACCTCCAAATATCTCCAATGAGAACACAATTCACAATATGATGATGAAATAAGAATCACAACCTCCTATATATACCTATTTATGCCCAGGATAACACCTAGGGCGACTTAGATAATCCTATATAAGCCCTAGGCATACCTAACTAACTAATTGATAATATAATAATGATAAGATGACTTAATTAGGAGTTAAGATAGCCACAAACTGACTATTCATAACCTGATGTGCACTAATATTAAGGGTGTAACAATAAACTATATGGTGTTAGCTAATTTATCATTGAAGCGATTTTTAAAATACTAATTTTTTTAAAAACATTTTAGGGGGGCCACACAAGAGCTATGTTATGTTTTTTTTGAAAAAAATAGGACCATTTTGTGTGGCTCCCATTTTTGAACCCCTTAATCTCTATCATTTAAAAATAGTAGTTTCGAAGTAGATTCAAAACACTATGACTTTGTTTCGCTAGATCTCTCAAATTTTGAGTTTAACTATCTTCAATTTCTAATTTAAGATTTGTTGGATGTCGTGGATGTGTTTCTAATATGTGGTTTTCATTGATGTTAACATCAGAATTTAGTGTATTAGGAGGTCATATGTCGAGGAAATTGTAAAGAAAAATTTTCTAGGTTCCCAGTGGAATTGTGCAAGTCATGAAGGTGTCTTGTTCTTTACATTGAAGTTCAGATGATATGGACTAAAGGGTTTTCTACTGAGTGTATCTAGAGATCATCTCCCATAAGTTTCAGAGGTCTGCATATAGATTTGATTTGATCATGTTGTGGTCTTATAGTACCTGTGGTCTCTATCAATGTTCCTGAGTGAAGTTTGTGTGATTCTGGAAATCTTAGTTGGTGCAGATGTTTCTCTATTGTTTCTTGGTGCTCTTGGATGTTTCTAGATCATGCTCTATCTTTGTGGTACGTCCACATTGACTGGTGTGCTCGTGGTTGGAAATTTTTCCTGTGTATGTTCAATTTTTCTTGTTCTTGGTCGACATGTTGGTGGTAGCATGTTGTGAATCTTCGAGGAGGAATTGATTGAAGTCCTTTTGTGTTGGAGTTGTGAATTTGGGTCCCCACTATGTTGTGGCCGACCTTGGTGGATTTGCATTGAAAATATGTTTTCTTTTCCTGGTCTACTAAGTTATTGATAAAATCTCATGTAGTGGATATATAAGAGCGATTGTTTCATTGGTGTAGTGTGTGGAAAAGGTGCTTCGTGTGCTGGGTGTGCTCTTATGTGTGTATGTGTGAATATCATTCGATTGTAGAGCAGAGCATGAAGAAGATCGAGTGAAGTGTGAAGTAGTTTGTGAAGGATTTTTTTGTGCTTAATTGGAACTGTAATCAGGCTTGTACAAAAGCTATTTTTTCACTTCATACCCTCTGGATTTTAATCCTATTTTGTATTGTTGGGAAGTGAGCCCCTTTTGTAATTGAGTAGTGAGTTTTAGGCAATGTGCCTAAATGCATGTGCATTCCCCTTTATTGATTTCATTATACTTTTAACAGGGTATAATCTTATGGACTAACATCCACCATGGTTTTTCCCCTAACAGGGTTTCCACGTAAAAAAAATCTTGGTGTTCTCTGTCTCTCTGATGTGTTAATTATTTATGGTTAATTGCTTTTTCATTAGATCTGAGATTAAGTTAAGTAAAGTTTGAAATTTTTTATCATTCTATGACAACTAATTCACGCCCCCCTCTCAATTTTTTGTCCTTGTTTTTCCAACAATTGGTATCAGAGTAGGTTCCTCTGAAGAAGTCTAAAAGCTTGAGGTGATCCGAGATGGTAACATTCAAAAAGGACAATCCAAGATTTGATGGAACTAACTACTCACTGTGGAAAGTTAGGATGCAATGTCGCCTAAGGTGTATTGGTGAAGCCTACTGAAAGATTACAAAAGATCCATATGTTATTCCTCACAATGGTCCCTCCACTACTGATGAGAGCAAAGATGCTGGAAACAATATTAGGGCTATTGAAGCTTTGGTGAGTGCTCTGATAGATTCAAAGATGGCTAATGTGGTAGGACTGTAGACAACTCATGAGATTTGGACAAAGATGGAAACTTTGTATGAAGGAGATGCACATGTGAAGATGGCTAAGCTACAGAGTTTAAAAGGCAAGTATGAGAATTTGAAGATGGGTGAAGATGAAAATATCACTTCTTTTATACAAAGAGTAAATGAAATAGTGATGGGTATTACATGTGCTGGTGGTTCTCTGGATGAGGATGAAATTGTGGCTAAGATGCTCAGATCCTTGCCTCCCTAGACTACAAAGTGAAGGCCCATGCCATTGAAGAGCTCAAATCGGTAACAAAGATGTCAAGAGACACGTTGGTTGGTAAGCTTGCTGCTTTTGAATTAAGTGAATTTGGTGAATCTATTCTGAAAATTGAATCAACATTCAAGGCTACTGTATCCGGAAGTATCAAGTAAAGATATGGTCTAGGAGAATGTTCCAGAAAGATATCCAAGTATGATGAAGAACAGAAACAAATTGAAGATAAAGAAAGAGAGGTAGAAGAATTCGAAGCACTGATTGTAAAGAAAGAAGGTAGAGGAAAAGGGAAGTATGAAGGAGTGTTACCTATTAAATGTTTTTCATGTAGTAAAATAGGTCATTTTGCATCAAAATGTCCTAAAAGAGTTCCTAGAACTAAGCCTAACAAGTCTATATTCCAAAAGAAATGTTATTTTATTGGAGTGACTGATGATGAATCTGATAAGGATAATGGAAATGAAGATGAATGGGTTTTCATTGCTACCGTTGAAAATAGTCCTATAGCTACTGAATCTACTAAAGATGAGAAAGCTCTTGCAGCCCGAGTTGAAGAAAAGGATGAGTGGGTTATTGACAGTGGATGCACACATCATATGACTAGTGATAAAAATAAATTTGTAAGTGTAGAGAAGTATGATGGCACTGGTAGTGTAAGATTTGGAGACAACAATGCTGGTGTGATTCGTGGAAAAGGTTCTATTTGTCTTGGTGGTAAGAATAACACTAGTGATGTTCTTTATGTTGAAGGCTTGAAGAAAAATCTTTTGAGTGTAGGATAGATGGTGGGAAAAGGCTATGATCTACAATTCAAAGATGGAAGATGCAAGATACGTGGAAGTTTTGGCAATATGATTGCTACTGGTAAATAGACAAAAGGTAATATTTTTCACCTGAATACTGCTAATGGGAGTTGTTTAATTGCTCAAGTAGATGAAAGCTAGTTGTGGCATAGGAGGCTGTGCCATGTAAATTTTGATAACATTGTCAAGGTAAGTTCCACTCAAGCAGTAAGAGATCTGCCTAAGTTAGTGAAGCCTACTAACACAATTTGTAAGGAATGTCAGAGGGGTAAATAGACTAGAGTCTCCTTCTGAAGCAAACAGTTTCATTCAAATGATTTGCTGGAGATGCTACATACTAACCTCTGTGGTCCCTCCAAAGTCATAAGTATTCATGGAGAAAGGTACTTTATGTTGATCATTGATGATTACTCTAGAATGATATGGGTTTCCTTCTTAAGAGAAAAATGTGAAGCATTGGAAAAGTTCAAAAGTTTCAAGGCTATGGCAGAGAATGAGAAAGGTCTAAAAATCAAGTGTCTGAGATCTGATAGAGGTGGTGAGTTCACCTCCAAGGAGTTCAACTCTTTTTGTGAAGAACATGGAATTGGAAGACAATTATCTACTCCCCGAACCCTTCAACAAAATGGAGTTTCAGAAAGAAAGAATAGAACAATTTTGGATGTTGCTAGAACAATGATGATAGAAGGAAATGTGCCCCAGATCTATTGGAGTGAAGTTGTAAGCATTGTTGTGTATTCTTTAAACTGGGTAAATGTTAATGGCAATTCTGGTAAGACCCCTTTTGAGCTATGGTTTGGTTACAAACCTACTGTTAAATATTTCAAGATCTTTGTAAGCAAATGTTATATCAAGAGAGATGATGATATAGGCAAGTTTGATGCAAGAAGTGATGAAGGAATCTTTTTAGGTTATTCTACTAAAAGCAAGGCCTATCGATGCTATAACATAAGACCGAGAAAGATGGTTGAGAGTGAAAATGTCAGAGTTGATGAGGATTCTATCAAATCATCCAGATATTGTGGATATGATTCAGATGAAGACAATACAAACAAAGGGAAGAATGTTCAGACATAGAATCAACTTCAAATTGTGCCATATATATGTTCCAGTTGTTTTGGTAAAGCAACCTCAATTCGTTACGGTAAATCAAGTAAGTCAGGAGGCAAAGACAAGTGCAAGTACAAAAGGAAGATTAGAAGAATCAGAAGTTCAAGAAAATTCCAAAACTCCAAGGTATGTAAAGCTAAACCATTCTAAAAACCAAATTATAGGAGATAAGCATAAAGGAATGCAAACTAGAAGAAAGATTGCAGAAGAGTACTGCCTGATTTCCAAGATTGAACCTAAAAATTTCACTGAAGCCTACCAAGATGAACACTGGATGGAAGCTATGAAGGAAGAGCTGACACAAATTGAAAAGAATGACACGTGGATACTGGTTCCTAGACCTAAAGACAAAAATGTGATTGGAACTAAATGGGTGTTTCAGAACAAGCTGAATGAACAAGGTGAAGTGGTTCAGAATAAAGCAAGATTGGTATGTAAAAGGTATTCTTAGATGGAAGGTGTTGATTTTGAAGAAACTTTTTCCCTTGTTTCTAAAATCAAAGCTGTTAGATTATTTCTTGCTTATGCTGCATACAAGGACTATAAAGTCTATCAAATGGATGTGAAGTCGGCATTTCTTAATGGAGAACTAGAAGAAGAAGTATGTTAGAGTAATTATTAGAGTAATTGGTTATTGACTTGGTTAATTAAACAGTATTTGTTTAATTAATTAAAGTCCCTTTTACCTCTTTTTACACTTAAGCTAACATTAGGTGAATAGTAATTAATTATTTTATTAATTACTATTTTGCAAGCCTAGGGTTTCCTTTTTTTAGGTTTTTTGGCCTATATGTAGTTGAAATCTTCTCTTCTGTAACATGAACTCTTATTTTCATTTTGGTGAATATTGAGCTCCACATCTTTTGAGAACTTATTTGTTGCTTCTCTTTGCTTCTTCTTGTGTTTTGCTTGCAAGAGATCAATCGGGCTCCTATGAAGTTGTATTTGCTCAACTTCTACATGGTATCAGAGCTTCAGATCTGTAGCTACCTGTTCTTGTTTTGAGAAGTTTTTCATTGGAAGCAGATCTGGGGTTGATTCAGAGCGGCTAAAACCTATATTTTCATATATGGCACGTCCAATTTGGCTCACGTAGTGATTTCGAAAATTTCTTTAGCCTGTGGTCTGACCGCCTCTAGCCTACCGCTTTTCGGGAGGCAAAATTCAAATCTCAAATCTCACAAAAATGCGTGTTTTTCCTTTTTCTGGCGCTTCCTGCTGGAGAGGGGAAGTTTTACCCACCCACTAATTCGGGCGGCTACTCGGGCCGCTGAAGCCTCAGCTTGAGTTCTCACGGTTGTCTCGCCTGGCTGTGGTTGCATTCGCTAGACCCACTTAGTTTTCCCAGCTAATTCTCAGCTGAAGCCTCTGTCAGAAGCCGAAGTTCCACCGGCTTCTCATACCCACTGCTGAAGCTCCATCTCATGGAAGCTTCCCGATTTAACCCAGTTTCTGCTGTCGCTTACCTCTCGTCGTGATCCACCCGTGACGCGACCACCGTCGCCGAAGCTCACCGGTGTTGCCCCCGGACGGGTCTCGTACTTCCTCGCGATTTTAGCTGCCACTGTTTTCTCTTTGTTCTCGCTGGCTTTTGTTGATTCTGCTACCCCGTTGCTGTCTGCTCCCCGCCATTGCGATCGCTGCTCTCTATTGATTCACCTTCCATGTCGCCATCGCTTCACTTTTCAATTCTCCCGGCCAGTTGTATTTCATTGCCTCGCTCTCGAAGTTCGCCGAATGCCCTCGGAAGCTCACTGAAGTTGTAATCTGAATGACTGTTTCACGTATTACTTCGGCTGGTTCGCGTTTCGCTGAAAGTTAATGGTTTCACAGCCCAGTTTCCAGTTTCGGCCGACTCGGTTTGAGTTTCGGCTCTCGATTTCCAGTTTCAGCTGAGTTCGTTTGCTCGCCTCGACTTCAGCTCACGGAGTTTTCATTCAGTTTCGCTTCAGTTTCACCGGGCCGAAGCCCCGGAACGTCGTTAGGATTCGCCTAACCCCGGTCGCCCCAAATTTCACTGTGTCTCTTTTTTTAGCCCTTGAGGGCTCTGGAGGACCTTCTTGTGCATTTTCAGGAGCTTTCACAAAATCGGGTGTCCAATGGGCGTACGATCTCCATTTTTTTCAAACAAGATACCGTTGGAAAGCTACTTCTAGCGCCGTTCTGATGGATTAGGTCTGATTTCCTGATTTTTCCGTTTTGATGCTGGTCTCTCAGTCAAAGTCAGAACTTGTTTTTTGCACTCCCGGAGCCATATCTTTTGCATCCGGACTCCGTTTTTCGCAAACGAATAGGAATTGGAAAGCTCTCAGCCTGCACTATTCAGCTATGTGATCCTTGTTCTTTGAATTTTATTCAGGTACATGCGAATTTGTTTGAAGATTTTTTGCTTATGCATTGCTTCCTCCTTCGTTTGTACTAGGGTTTGGGTTTCTCTTTTGTGGGGGGTGTTTTTTCTTGCTTTCTGTCATTTATATCAGAAATCCAGAACACCGAAACTCTACAAAACAATCAAACCCTTCTGCATCTTCTGTCTACTTTGAAAGATCACATAATAATAAAAAACACCAGCAGGTACAGGTATAGTTACAGGTACAGGTGCAGGGTTTCATGGCAGACTCCTCCGTTGAGTTACTCACATCACAAAACTATTACACCTGGAAGTCTCGTATGACGAGGCTTCTTAGGTCCCGGGGGTTGTGGTCTTGTCTAGATGAGGTTCAACCTCAGTTGTAGCGTCCTTTTGAGATTCTCCAGCACAGGAACAAGATGGATGAAGCTATGGGTTTGCTATCTCTGCACGTTTCAGACAGCCTTCTATTTCACCTTGATGCTTTGCTCACTCCTCGTGACATTTGGTTGAAGTTTGAGACACTTTTTGGGACCATTAATGAGTTTCGAGCATTACAGATTGAGGCCGAGTTGACTTCACTATTACCTGAATCATTTCCCACCATTGAGGATTTTTTGACCCAGTTCAAAACAATCCGCACTATTTTACAGGGTTGTGGCAAGAATAAGTCAGACACAGAGTGCATTTACTTGATCCTTTCGAAGCTTCGTGGTCCATTTCAGATATTTGCTTCTTCATTCTATTCCACCATGGATGGTCTGGGTACTCATTTTACCATGCCTACCTTTGATGTGTTTTGTGAGCGTTTGTCTCGTGAGCAGTCACACCTTTCTCAGATTGATATGCTCTTAGGATCAAAGAACAAAGCATTGGTTGCTAAGTCATCTAAGGAGAAACTGAAGCAGAAACCGAAGCCCAAGAAAGATTCAACAGGCCGTGAGCATTCCTCCAAACCACCTCCTAAGTCTGATTCCAAACCACCACTTAATCCGAAACAGGGAAAATCTTCGCAGTCTGGTGAGTCTTCCTCCAAGACTAAGAAGAAATCAGCAGACACTTGCACCTTCTGTGGCAAGGAAGGACATCCAGTTTCTAGGTGTTGGAAACAATTAGAGGCTTTAGAGGAATCCCTACAGCAGCATAACATCTCCTCACCTCAGTCGTCTTCTCCTTCCACAGGGAAAGGTCATGCTCTCACTGCTCGCGCATCGACCTATGGGTCCACTTGGATTCTTGATTCTGGTGCTTCTCACCATATGACTCATACTCAACAGTTGGTCACCTCTCTTGCCTCTTGAGGTACTTCACAGATTGCAGTGGGTGACTCTTCTCAACTTTCTGTCTTGGGTTTAGGTTCTGTCACCTTGGATGGGGGTACTCTGCAGGATGTTCTGGTTGTTCCTGACATCTCGACGAACCTCTTGTCCATTTATCAAATTTTCCATTCTGGCTCTGGTAAGACAGTTGAGTTCTCACCACATCATGTGGTTATTCGGGACCTCCATGACTTTGATTTGATTGTGGCTACTGGGTATGTTGATACTGCATCTCATCTTTACAAATTTGATGGATTTGAGCCTTCTGCGGGTATAGGTTCATCTCTTATAGCACATGCAGATTCTGTGAGTAAGCTTTGGCATGAGCGTTTGGGCCATGTCAATTACCGATATCTTCAGCAGATGAGTACTCAGGCACTTGTTCTTGGTCTTCCCCCGATTTCCTGCACTGGCGGTGTTTGTCATGGTTGTGTGCTTGGAAAGCAGCACAGGGATCCCTTTCCGAAGGGAAGCGCCACTCGTGCTTTGGCACCCTTGGAGTTGATTCATAGTGACCTCATGTCATTTCCCACTCCTTTTTTTGGGGCCAAGTATGTACTCACATTCATTGATGACTTCTCCAAACGCACATGGGTGTACTTTCTTAAGTACAAGTCTGATGTCTTGGATTCCTTTCGAATCTTCAAGACATTTGTAGAGAAGCAGTTTGGCCTTTCTATTCAGCGGATATGTACATATAATGGGGGGGAGTATGTGAATCAGGCTTTCAAAGATTTTTGCACTGAGCATGGTTTGCAGCATCAGTTTACTGTTCCCTACACCCCTCAGCAGAATGGTGTCGTTGAGCGAAAGAACAGGACTTTACGAGAGATGGCGAATTGTATGATTCAGTCCAGGTCCATGGATCCATCCTTTTGGGCTGAGGTAGTTAATTGTGCCAATTATATTCAGAATCGGATGCCTCACAAGGTGATTCGACATATGACTCCTGAGGAGGCTTGGTCTCATGACAAGCCTAATGTTTCATCATTTCGAGTATTTGGTAGTGAGGCCTGGGCCTTTATTCCTGATGCTCAGCGGAGAGCCATGGAGCGGAAGAGTCGACCCCTTATTTTAGTCGGCTACTGTGAGGATGTTAAGGCGTACAGGTTGTTTGATCCTGATTCCAGAGAGGTCCTATTTCGACGGGATGTCCAGTTTGATGAGGGCCTTCCCACAGTGGATACCCTGTCTCCAGTGTCTCCTTCACTACCTCTTCCTCCCACCGCCCCTCTTCAGGATTATGTTGAGGCTGATTATGTTGAGGATAATTATGATGAGGATGCTGATGATCCCCCATCTCCACCTCCTCTTGCTCCACTTCAGATGCCCAAATGGGCTCGCTTTACTATTGAGGCAGTAGGATCTTTGGCAGGTGATCCTTCAGACACTCGTCGCACCTGTTCTCATATTACGAGTTCTAGTCTTTTGAGTCATGCTCTTTCAGAGGATCCTCATAAGTTTTCTGAGGTGACCGGTCACCCTGAGTGGGATAGTGCTATGGAGGAGGAGTATTCTTCTTTGATGAGAAATAGTGCTTGGGATCTCTGTCCTCTTCCTAAGGGCAGAAAGATGGTTCGGTGCAGATGGTTGTATCGCACCAAGTATGCTGCTGATGGTTCTATTAATAAGTACAAAGCACGTCTTGTTGTGAAGGGTTTCTCATAGGTTGAGGGTATTGATTACTCCGAGACATTTTCCCCTGTCGCTAAGATGAATTCTATTCACTTTGTCCTATCCCTTGCAGCTTCTTGGGTCTGGTCCATTTATCAGATGGATGTGAAGAGTGCATTCTTGCATGGTGACCTACAAGAGGAGATCTATATGGAGCAGCCTCATGGCTTTTTTCAGGATGCTTCTTTGGTTTGCAGACTTCGACATTCATTATATGGTCTCAAACAGGCCCCTCGGGCTTGGTATGAGAAGATGGACTCTTTTTTGCTCTCCACTGGTTTTACACGTTGTCATTATGATCCTACAGTCTATATTCAGAATCTTGAGGGTGAGATCCCAATTCTTGTTCTATATGTTGATGATCTCCTCATCACAGGTAGTTCATCCTCTATGATTCAGCATGCTCAACGAGCTTTGATGGAGCAGTTTGAGATGACCGATCTCGGTCTTCTGCACTATTTTCTTGGTCTTCAGGTGATTCAGTCTTCTGATGGGATCTCCATTTACCAACAGAAGTATGCTCTTGATATGCTTCAGCGCTTTGGCAT
This sequence comes from Sequoia sempervirens, assembly GCA_007258455.2. Taxonomy (NCBI): domain Eukaryota; kingdom Viridiplantae; phylum Streptophyta; class Pinopsida; order Cupressales; family Cupressaceae; genus Sequoia; species Sequoia sempervirens. The sequence goes on from VDFB02299295.1 coordinate 231,531, forward strand.
GCTTGATTGCAAGCCTGCCCCCACACCTTTTCAGTCAGGGGTTGTTTTGACTTCTACTTGCCCCACTCCTTCTGTAGATTCTACACTTTATAGGTAGTTGGTTGATAGTTTGTTGTACCCGACTCACACTCGTCCTGATCTTTCCTTTGCGGTTGGCCTTGTCTCTTGATTCTCCCATGATCCTCATGAGAGTCATTGGCAAGCTGCCAAACGTATTTTGCGGTATATTCAGGGCACCCTTTCTTATGGCATTCACTACACATCAGGTGATCCTCACATTGTTGGCTACACTGACTCAGATTGGGCTGGTGATGTCAATGATCGGAAGTCTACTTCTGGCTTTGTTTTTTGTCTTGGCTCTGGTCCTATCACATGGTCTTGCAAGAAGCAGACTGCTCATGCATTATCATCTACAGAGGCTGAGTACCGAGCTGCTGTGCTCGCTAGTCAGGAGATCTTATGGCTTCGACAGTTGATGACTGAGTTTGGTTTTCCTCCTGATAGTCCCACTATTCTTTGGTGTGACAATCAGAGTGCTATACACATTTCTCACAACCCGGTGGAGCATCAGCGGACGAAGCACATTGAGCTTCATATGCATTTCATCCGATAGTTGATTCAGGAGGGTGTTCTCCTCTTGGAGTATATTACCACTGCCGACCAGGTTGCAGACATCTTCATGAAGCCTTTTTCCTCGCCGCGCTATCTTCAGTTGCGATCCATGCTTGGGGTGAAGGAAGTTGTCCTTGGGGGGTCTTTATGAGGCCTTCCTTCCTTCATGTTTCTTTTAGCATGTTCTTCTATCTCTTTTTGGAGAGGAGTTTTTTTCCCACTGGGTTTTCTCCTTGTTCTTCGTTTCATAGAGATTTCCTTGTACTTGGGTACCTGATCTGGCCATGTTGCCGGGACCCATTGTTTTTTGCTTTCAGTAGCTTCTTCTAGGTTTTAGCTTCTCCCTAAGTCTAGCTTAAGGGGGGGTGTTAGAGTAATTGGTTATTGACTTGGTTAATTAAACAGTATTTGTTTAATTAATTAAAGTCCCTTTTACCTCTTTTTACACTTAAGCTAACATTAGGTGAATAGTAATTAATTATTTTATTAATTACTATTTTGCAAGCCTAGAGTTTCCTTTTTTAGGTTTTTTTGGCCTATATGTAGTTGCAATCTTCTCTTTTGTAACATGAACTCTTATTTTCATTTTGGTGAATATTGAGCTCCACATCTTTTGAGAACTTCTTTGTTGCTTCTCTTTGCTTCTTCTTGTAACAGGTATTTTTTGCTTGTAGAGATCACTGGGCTCCTATGAAGTTGTATTTGCTCAACTTCTACAAAGTATACATTGAACAACCAGATGGATTTCAGGCTGATCCAAAAGAATCACATGTGACTGCTATCAAGAGAATCTTCAGATATCTTAAAGGAACAATTGAATTTGGACTTTGGTATCTGAAGGATGATGATCTCACTTTGAGTGCATATACTAATGTAGATTGGGCTGGTGATGTAGATGACAGGAAAAGTACTAGTGGTGGTGCTTTCTTCCTAGGGAAGAAGCTGGTATCCTGGTTGAGCAAGAAGAAAAATTTCATTTCTCTATCTACTTCTGAAGAAGAATATATTGTTGTTGCAAACAATTTTACTCAAGTGATATGGATGAAACAAATTTTGAAAGATATCAGGGTGATATATGAAGAGCCTATTGCCATATACTGTGATAATTCAAGTGCAATAAATATTTCAAAGAATCTGGTGCTATACTCTAAGACTATACATATATCAATCAAGTTTCACTTCTTGAGGGATAAAGTGAATGAGAAAGAAGTCACATTGGAGTATGTGCCTACCAAATAGAAGATTGCAGACATCTTTACTAAGCCATTGTCGAAGGATACTTTTGAGTATCTCAGAGGAATGCTAGGGGTAATCACCCCTCCTGATAAGAACTAAGAGATGCATTTACTTGCATCAATCTATGAGCCACATTGCTATATTATGATCCAGATTGATGTTCCCATGGCTGCTACTTAGGGGGAGTAGTCAGATGTGCATATATGTGGTTCAAAGCATGTATATGGAAAGGTCATGGTTACCTTTTCCGTTGATGTCAAAGGGGGAGAAGTGCAATGTGAAAAATCCTTTTAAGGGTCGAAGAGAAATTGAGAAGAGTCGAACCAAAGGGAAAGTGCGTGTGTTGGGTTGATGGTATTTTCACATCATGTGTTGCCATCAATGCCAAATGGGGAGATTGTTGGATGTTGTGGATGTGTTGCTGATATGTGGTTGTCATTGATGTCAACACTATTAGCATTTGGTATATTAGAGGCTATATATGTCGAGGATATTGAGAAAATTTTAAAAGAAAGTGTTCCAAGTTCCCAATGGAACTGTGCAAGTCATGAAGGCATCTTGTTCTTTACATTGAAGTTCAACTACTATGGACTAAAGGGTTTTCTGCTGAGTGTATCTAGATCATCTACCAGAAGTATCATAGGTCCACGTACATAGATTTGATCATGTTGTGGCCTGACAGTATTTCTGTGGTCTCTGTCAGTGTTCCTAAGTGAGGTTTGTGTGATTCTGGAAATCTCATTTGTTGTAGATGTTTCTCTGTTGTTTCTTGGTGGTCTTGGATGTTTCTAGATCGTGCTCTATCTTTGCGGTATGTCCACATTGATCGGTGTGCTTGTGGTCGGAAATTTTTCTTGTGTATGTTCAGTTTTTCTTGTTCTTGGCCGACATGTTGGTGGTAGCGTGTTGTGGATCTTTGAGGAGGAATTAATTGAAGTCCTTTTGTTTTGGAGTTGTGAATTTGGGTCCCCACTATGTTGTGGTCAACCTTGGTGGATTCACACTGAAAATTTATTTGTAAATTTGGGCCAATATTGAAAATATGTTTTATTTTCCTGACTGACTAAGTTATTGATGAAATCTCATGTAGTGGATATATAAGAGTGATTGTTTCATCGGTGTAGTTTGTGGAAAAGGTGCTTTGTGTGCTCTTATGTGTGTATGTACAAATATCATTCGATTGCTGAGCAGAGTGTGAAGAAGATCAAGCAAAGTGTGAAGTAGTTTGTGAAGGAGTTTTCTATGCTTAATTGGAACTATAATCAGGCTTGTGCAAAAGCTATTTTTTTAGTTCATACCCTATGGATTTTAATCCTATTCTCTATTGTTGGGAAATGAGCCCCTTTTGTAATTGTGTAGTGAGCTCTAGGCAGTGTGCCTTAATGCATGTGCATTCCCCTTTATTGATTTCATTATACTTTTAACAGGGTATAATCTTGTGGACTAACATCCACCATGGTTTTTCCGCTAATAGGGTTTCCACGTAAAAAAAATCTTGGTGTTCTCTGTCTCTCTGATTGTGTTAATTGTTTATGGTTAATTGCTTATTCATCAGATCTTAGATTAAGTTAAGTAAAGTTTGAAAAAGTTTATCATTCTGTGACAATTGATTCACCCCCCCTCTTAGTTGTCTGTCCTTGTTTTTCCAACAAGATCAATCTTTCTTGATGTCAGAAAAAAGTGTCCACTTAAAACCTCTTTTTGGTCCCTCATCTTTGTGCACTTACCCCTACAAGTCCATATGAATTACATCATCAACAATTTTAGTCATTTTGTGAGTGGAATACATGTGTAAGCTAAAATTGAATTTCCAATATTTGATACCAATCATTGTAATTGTTTGTGTTGCTACTATTAACAAACAACCAATTTTTAGTGGATTCCCATTTTTGTTGTAGACATTTTCATTTTCAAATCTAAATAATTTTGATTCAGGGTTTATATTTTTGCTTTGCAAGTACAACTAAGGATATTGAGGTTATACTTGATTGATTAATTGTCAAGAGGGTTTATTTCAACCAATGAGGGCTTATTTCATGCATTTCTTGCCACTTGTGTGATTTTTTGGTTTGCTGCTTCAATTATCTTTTGTTGAAAATTTTCATAAAATTGCAAAAAAAGGGAAATTTCTAAAAAATGGGACATTACAGACTACATGAAAGTCATCTTGTCATAATTTATAATTTCAATGTTTTAAAAAGTGATGTTTTTAATTGTTATGTGAATTTTTCCCCAAGAGAAGAGAAAAACCCTTTAGAATTAAATGGGGGATAGAAAATAAAGGATATTATGATCCTTTTGTTAAAAGAGAGATTAATAAAGAATATGTATAAACACTCTTGTAAAGGGGAACAATAATTATTTATTTAAACAATTATTAAAAGGAAACCTTTGTGAAAGGGTGTGATGATTTGGAAACCACCGCTTAAAGCTTATATAAAGCATTTATGTGAGACTTGGAAAGGGGATGCAGAACATTCAAGGAGTGAAGAGAAAAAGGAAAAAGAGAAATTCAAAGGGCACAAAGGAGTGAAGGTTAGGGTCATTGGCTGGCATTGAGGCATTTGGAGAAGGGGCACACAATGTGTGTCCAATTCGGGGTACATGATACACCCAAGAGTGTCCTGACCAGGGTTGTGTTATTTATGCCGTGAGGAAAGTTGGGTTCTATGTAAGAATCAGTTTCCTCTAGGGGTGCTTCCTTTCTGTGGAGAGCTTGGACTTGTAACTATTCCTTTGAGTGCCAAATAGCAACCTCTCTGTGATTTACATATATGTGTTAATAAATTTTATTTGTAGTCATTATTTTAAATGTTTAACTGATTTAATTATTATGGCTTATAAATATTATAAGTATTCTCATCATCAAATTATTGATATATATTAGTGTTAATAATATTTGATGGATTAATTATTGCTACACAATTTAATCATTATTGTTTTAAAATATATATCATTGTTTGTTGAATAAATTAAAACAGATTTAAATTTATCTATTTAAAAAATAGTGAGACCACATTTGATATCAGAACCAAATTAGATTGTATCAATCATTTATAAATAATACTATTATTAAAAATTAGATTATACAAATTATTTTTATAAAAATTATATTTTTTTAAAATCTAACATTTTAATAAATATAAAAACATATTAAAAAAAACACAAATATTACCTTATCTTAAAATTAAAGTGATACATCGTAATTCAAAAAATTAAAAGATACCTACTAATTATTAATAGGTGGAGATTGCACTAATTTATTCTCCTATTTCTAAATCCCTTAAAGAATAAGGAAATCTACCTTTCCATCGTTTTCTCTTGGTGTCCTCTCTGTGCATCGAATTTTCTTTGAATGAAGAAAGAGGCATCGCCGTGCGTTCTTTCTTTGAATGCTACACATTCTTTTGGTATCATGACTTTCAAAATAACAAACTTACATTTTCCTCCACTGTGATATATGAAAACAATCAAAATTTTAAATCAAACCGTTTGGCCTCCAACACAAGATTTTAAAATATTGTCAAATCATGAACCAAAGTCACAAAATGATTAAATCTCCAAATCCATAAATTGCACGACTCCCAAACTTTCACCATCAAATCTAGAATGGAGTGAAAATTCTGCCTGAAAGAAGAAATTCCATGAAATCTTACCTAAATCAGAAACAAACCTTTTTTTTTGTGATGCAGATTGTGCTTTGTCCGGGATGCTCCTGCATCAAATGTGGTCTATTTTATCAATATAATTATTTTCATTATCTTGAAATTTATCTTAATCATTATGTTTTGATTATTTTTATTTGAATCTAGGTAGGTTGTAGTAGATTGACTTCTCATTTTCAGGTACTATTTTTTTTTGTTGTTGTTGACACCATAGTAGTTTAAAAAAAAAAGTAAAATTTGAATGATAGATTAAGAAAATTTGTAAGTAAAATAAATTATAGGGTGGTAGAGTCACAACTAATAAAATTTTCATTACAAAAATGATTACTATCTTAGATATTGAATATAAACTTGTTATTAATGGAAGACATTTTCTTATTTTGAATCTTAATATAGAAATTTATATAGCTCTACCTAGTCACCTAAACCTTAAATAATTTGGGTCAAGAAGCAAGCTAGAAGAAGGGATGATAGAGATCATCAAGTATAATTCTTTCTCTCTTAAAGAATAAAATAATCAAATTAAAATATTTTGTTTCTCAACAACAAAGAGTCGTACACAAAAATGAGATGTGCACTTAGATTCAATCCAATAAACAAACTACCAAATCTAATCCATAGTTAGACATCATGTTGAGTGAGGATTGTCATAAGATTAATCAATAAACAAGGAGGTTTCTTTTTAGTTAAGATTCACCATACAAGAAGAAGCAATTTAGAATTTCTTTATTTGTTCCATATATGTGGTTTTTCACTAGTCATTATATATATATATATATATATATATATATATATATATATATATATATATATATATATATATATATATATATATATTCATTTTAGTGTTAATTACCTCATATTTCTATTTGGGTAGTACCCTCTTAAATATAAGAAGTTGTCTTTGAAGTTTGAAGTAAGACTTAGTGCATTGTCATTGTATGTGATATTTCATGTTTTATCAAGGAATTTAGTCCCTTGTATGGTAAGAATGATCTTAAATAAAGAGAAGGAAGATACTATCTATTCATAAAGAATCATACTCATTATATTTTAAAGACATCACTCAATAACCTTTAAGGAACTTAGGTCATAGTGTGAGGGTAGTTCAATGAACATATAAACCAATATTCTTGTAAGTATTTACAATAACAATTAGTGAATTAGTATTTGTAATAGTGGAACTTGTATATTCAGAAAATAGTTTTACTATGCTTGTTATGACTAGTTAAAATCAACACATTAACATGTTTAGTGTAAGTACATTGTGGGCCCATGACCCACAGGTCCTTGGATTCACATTTTAACTTGTTTAAAATGACATTATCTTTGGAATGAGTTGATGAGAAAGTATAATACAGGATATGAAACCAAATAAGTTCTTTTAAGGTCAGACATGGGGACATGTAAACTTTTTACAAAGGGAGAAACCACCTCTAAAAATTTTAAATACACATTTTTATAGTGTGAAAATGGTTATGTATGGTTATTCCACATATATGGGCTACATTGACCAAATATATGGGAAAATGGTTATGTATACATATGCCACATATTTGGGCTACATTGATCAAATATATTAATTTTTATTTGATGATATCTATTTGAAGAGTCTATAGTTGCAACAATATTAAAATATGTAGTGAAGGCCTTGAATTATATTCACAAGTTAGAATTTCCAAGCCTAATCATATTTTGGTAGATAATGATGTAATAGTAAAATTGACAAATATTGGACTACATTTGTAAAAGAAAATGGGAAACTCAACGAAATAATTCTATATGATCTCTTGGGATCACTTTTGAAGAACTTTTCTATGGTGAACATCCTTACATGAATAAATATATAAATATTTTATTTTGAATGAGTCTCATCTCATGGAACATGGGCCTTGATGTGTCAACAAGGTTAAGAAATAATAAGAGTTGGGTTAGCTATAGATATTGGGTGCATTCTAGTTAATATCTAATATTTTTATTCTAGGTGGGTGCACTCTAGTTAAAATAACATGAATAATTAGTTCTAATGTTTCTCTATAAAGTGCTCTATGCATGTTAATAATTTATTATTATTATATTCATGTTAAGATTCCTAGAAATATTACCATGTTTTATTCTATTGTACTTTGTTATTGGACTTGATCAATCCAATAACTTTGTACATGTGGCTTATCAAATATTGTATAGGAAAATAGGATACTCATGTCATTCGGAATGCATGATTATAATCTTAGATATATTTTGAATATATAGATTATATATTATTCAATGATGAGTGACTACACAGTATGATATGTGCATGTCATTCATTAGTTAAATGTTATAAATTTTTTATGAATTTTAAGTTATACATGAATGATCAAAACATTTAAACAAAATGAGTTACATGAGAGTAATTGATAAAGTTGAAATATATGTGATTAAGCATATAGCATAAACATTAGTTTCTTCAATTAAAAATTCTTGATATGTATGTATGTATGTATGTATGGTCCTTTACATAATTTTGATTGGAAAAATGGTTCTCTTAAAATTACTTGTTAAATTAAATTAAAATTAAAAAGAGAGAGATATATGAATTAAAAGAAGAAAAGGAAATAGATGAAGAAAAATATATATATGAAGAATAAATGTAGTCAATATCAATTTCTTCAATGATTGATTATGTGTTTTTTGAGTTGTGATGCAGATGCATCTCATGCTACCGAGGACAACAACTACTTTACAAGGGGAGAATTGTTATGTGACTTTTCCCCAAGAGAAGATAAAAACCCTTTATAATTAAAAGGGATATAGAAAATAACGGATATCATGATGGGTGAAGCCACAATAGTGGTTTACAATTTGATGGAGGAAGGAAAACTGACAAAAAACAACCTCATGATAAAAAAATTGATTTTTCATTTATTTTGACAGTCAACAAAGACGTCAAAATAAATGAAAAAAGGTTTTTGTTTACACAGATTTGTGCTACCACTGTAGACATGCCTCTCGACCTAATGATGCTCATTATTGAAAAGATTATATGAGTCATAATAATTTGTTACGACTCATAATTATGTACTTATATGATGATTAAACTGGACATAATTAAGAAATAAAGGGAGTTCCTATAATGGCCATGTAAGTATTCTCATGAGAGAAGTTAAAAGCACATACTATGAAAGTGAAAATTCAACAAATTTACAATTATAGTAGTCCGATTAATTTAAGGTCACCTATATTTATGATCCCTTTGAGCTAGAATGAGTCCACTTGCTGTGTGACCCAAGATGCTACTACTTTTGGTTGTTTGATCAAACTTCCCTATCTTACCAAAGAGTAGATTTTGGGTATGACTATGCATTTAAGCATTTGGGTTGTGATAGCCATCACTGTGCATTTAAGCATTAGGGTTGTGATAGCCATCAAGTTTTGACTCTTACAGAGCGAGGATTTTGACTAACATGCCAGTGGAAATGTCAACATGGCAAGGCAACAAATATATGAATAATAAGAGTAGTGAAGAATCATAGATGCAAGCCAAGAGAGCATGAAGATATCATTTTCCAGCATGGAAACCTTCTGTCAAGGAGGAACATGATTAATGCACAATAATTCAAGGTGCTCCAACTCTCATTTCTAGTTAGTTGATTAGCCACCCCCATGTCCTGCGGGTACTCTTAGGAGCCACCGTACTTGATGATGGATCATCGCTTCAGGAAAGAGCTTACAGGATTCATAAAACTCTCAGATTTCTGAATGGCGATTATGAGACGAGCTTCATATCAACATTGATCCCTTCGTAACAGAAGCAATTGATGACTTGATCAATGCAACTTTGATCAGAGAGCTAGACGAATGGGCAAGAAGTTTCTATACCCTTGAAGCACACATGGAGGCTAACATGAAGTATGAGAGACCAAAGTTACTGAACCCACAGATGCAATATGGAATGCTGCCAAGCAGTTTGCATGCAACGAGTACTGCAAGTGGCAACCTATCATTGTGATTTCATACGATGATTTTGACAAGGTAAAGTCAGTCTACTAATCAACAGTAGGATATGGTTATGCGGGTCTCAAAGGAGAGGACTAGAGTTATCATAAAGCTAAGGAAATAATAATGACAATTTTAGAAGCATTAAACCATGACAGCAGCTACAGAGCTATAGCCGTCAAAGCTCTACACCTGAAATAGCACTCACCAGAACACAATTGTCACAAGTTAAGGTGAAGAGAAAAGTATGGTATATAAACAACACATTTGAAAGGTACGTGTTTCAAAGGCTTACGTGGAGCTTCAAGTCAGAGAAGGAGCTGCCAGCGTTAATACATAATGTTATGCCAAAATTATCGCGTTAAATCTCAAATATAGCCACCCTATGAGAATTTTAGAAATACTAGCTGAGTTGCAAATCACACAATTGCACAATAAAAGATTAGGAAAACATGACAGAAAAAATATGTTAGAATAAATTGTATTCTATATAGCAATTGAGAGTGCGTGCATATAAAATATACAAAGAGCCATTGTTTTATATAGAGCAAGACAAAGCATGAGGTAAGCCAAGACCTCACATAAAGCATGGAGCTCAATTGGAATTAGCCTATGCAATAAAACAAAAAGTTTATTTAAGGAGGAAAGCTTATCTAAGAAAGTTTATCCAAGAAAGCAGAAAACTTATCTAAAAAAGAAAAGAAGAGGGCATTTAAGGAAGAATCAGAGAGACTCCTTAGTTAGCTTATAGTCAAATAAAACAATAATAATTATCCACAGGAAGTTGCTAAACTTGTATCCACAGGAACAACATTTATCCACATGAAGTTGCTAATTTGCGCTAACGCCCCCCTTTAAGTCTAACTAAGGAGATAGTAACCAAGGATGGATGCATGAAAACATGAATGGGTCCCGACTACAAGGCCATTTTAGGTACCCAATTACAAAGAGGAAAGGAGAAACCCTATGGGAAAAACTCCTAACCAAAAGACAAGATAATAATATTCATCACAAATCCAATTAATCTCCATCCACACAAAGGATGACAGGCGAAGCCATACAATCCCCGAGATAATCTACTGCAAAGTTGGAAGCACACTTGTGGAGTAACACTGTAATCTTTAATCGGACAAGAAAGGAAAGATACTCTGTTTGCTATAAACTATATTAGAGCCACTAAACGACTCAGGTTGGAATCTTAATAAAGCAACAATAGACTCGATGCCAAGGAACACTCAAAGGCTCGCAAGCTGGTCACACAACTCTAGAATCTATGAAACCACACCCAAAATAATCTTATGGGGAGATGGAGTCACCTGCTTGCTTCCTTAGTTTATCCAGTTACATTCACAAATAAATTTCTCAATTGATTTGATCTAATCCAATGATTTCTCTGGTCAGTAATCTTGAGATGTCAAATCAACAGAGCTTGTGAAGTGTTCTTTGCTACCATTCATTCCAATAACCCCACAAAAAATAGTTCATATTTAAAGAAACCTGTGATAGGAAATCAAGAGGCATTAGATAAGACAACAATCTTCAAAATTCATTTTGGGAATACATTTTTTTGAAACAGGCTCTCTCATTCGTATTCCCGTCTGTTTGCCATTTGTTATAGGGATCCATCGTTATTTTGTGTTTGATATTGGTGTGTCGTTTGTCTCTAGGTTGTCTATTACTACTATTTCGTCTGTTGTAGGTGTGCTTTTTGCTATTGGTGCTCCGTCTAATGGTATCATCTGCTACTATTGGTGGTGCTCCATCTGCTTTTGGTGCTTTCGACCTTGATACTGGTGTTGTGCTCACACCCAAGGTTTGTTCCCTTTTTGCAACTAGTGGTGTTAAAGTTATTTGCAACTCTCCCTGGTTCCTCTACTACCACTCTCAATGGTGTGGCAAATCCTTCTACGACTAGTGTACCCCCTCTAGTGCTTGCTTTTGTAGTTAGTGAACATAGCTTTGCTTAGGAAGCTTGATGCAGACAAGATCGAGAGCCTTCCTAGGCGGTCAATTCTCGCAGCTCCAAACTCCAATTTGACCAAATGTAAAACTTGCTCGACACAACTATAAAACACACAAAACAATTCTGTTAGAATATTAACTAATCTTCGGTCAGTACCCCATGTCAGATGAAGACTATCAAGTTATCTCCAACGTAAACTGCAACAATTAATTTGGTTGGTATTTTTGAATTCAAATTATATGCGCTCATTTTTGAGTTTGCACAACTTGACCTGCAGCTTGCCAGCATTAATGAAGTTAGGTGATTTTGAATTTTGAATTGTGCGTTCATTCTCATGAGCTAAAATCAAACAAGACAAAAGGTAGAATGCAACCGTTAGTTTACAAGTTAGTAAGTTTTTGGGATTGGTTGAACCTACAACAACAGAAGAATGCTTTAGTAGAAGACAAGGAGATAGTAGCAACATAGAGATATTTTTTATCAGACGCAACACAGTGACAATGTTAGCTACAAGATTGTAGCCAGTTATAGTTTTTGAGGTGTGAACTTGTAGCACCCTTGTATTGGACATCTGTCCAAAATAGTTTAAGTTTTATTTTGTAGTGTAAAACAAAACATTTTCTTTGTGTTTTTGTAACTTTTGAAATTAAGAACGAATATATTTAAATCTTTTTTTTTGTGTCAAAAATTTTGTTGTCTCTGTGCTTTTTTCTGTGGCTATTTTTCTAGTTTTTCCATTGTACAGTCACAACATCGTTTTTGTATTGTTTCCCCCTACCTACCAACAAGTGGTATCAGAGCCCTATTTTTCTGGGCAGTCAGTTAGTTTATTGTGGGTATTGTGGAAAAGCCCTGGGAATCTAGGCATTAATCTATTTTCTCATATTTGAGAAAAATGGTAGGAGGTGAAAGCAAAGGCTGGCAACAACCACCAAATTTTGATGGGTAGAACTATGACATTTGGGCTAAGAAAATGAAGACCATCTTAGTTGCAAATGACCTATTGGAGTTTGTCATAAATGGGTTCAATGATATCACATACCCAACTGCATTTGCAACCCTTTCAAATCTTCAAAAGAATCAGTTGAAAGACAATCGTATGAAAGATGCAAAAGCCCTTAGTTTGATTGAGGCAGCCTTGAGTGAGGCTATTTTCTCACATATTTCAGTAGAAAATTAGTCAAAACAAGCTTGGAAAATATTGCAAAATAGTTACAAGGGGATTGATAAAGTGAGGTTAGTTAAGTTGCAGCTCTTAAGAATAGATTTTGAGACTTTACAAATGAAAGATGGCGAGTCAATTTCATACTTTCACACCAAGGTGTCCACATTGATAAATCAACTAAGAATTTATGGGGAAACAATAGAGGAACAAAGGATTATTGAGAAAATCCTATGAAGTCTACCTACCAGGTTTAATCCTATAGTCATTTCCATTGAAGAGGCAAAGGATTTTTCCAAAATGATTGTAGATGAGTTGATGGGTTTACTACAAACCCATGAGCAATGGTTGAATAGATTTGCTCCTTCCCTAGAGTAACCCTTCAAAACTCAGACCAATGTACTTGAGATCAGCGAAGAGGAAGAAACAACAGAGGTAGAGGTCAAAGAGGCATAGGAAGAAGCAATTCAAGAAGAGGAGACTCTAACATCCAAGAGGATTTGAGTAGCTCATAGTCAACAAACCAAAACTAGAAGAAGAACAATAGTTCAAATCAGAGGTATGACAAGAGCAATGCGCAACGTAATTAATGCCACAAGTATGGTCATTAAATTCTAGTGAGTGTAGAAAGAAACAATGTGACCATGGGTTTCAAAATGCAAATGTAGCTAATGAGAACAAGGCTGAAAATGACAAACAATCTAATGTATTCATTGTTTACAACCTTGCTGAACGTAGTAGTGATGAAGTTTGGTACTTGGAAAACGGATGCAACAACCACATGAGTGGTAAAAAGAATTCTTTGTCTCCATAGACAACAACATAAAAAATAAAATAAAAATGGGAAACAGTGAGAAGGTTCCTATCATAGAAAAAGGTGTAGTCAGCATCCAAACCAAGAGTGGTGAAAGGTAGAATATCTAGGATGTCTATTATGCCCCCGACATAAAGCATAATCTATTGAGAATTGGACAAATGGTCCAAAATGGCTACAAAATCCTAATGGAGAATGGGGAGTGCAAGATACTTGATATAGGAGGAAACAAAAGAATGATGGTTGCAGTGCAAATGATGAGTAACAAAATGTTTCCTCTCAGGATGCACATAGTATCTGCGATAGACACAATAGAAGGATAATAACAACAATGTTCACCGACACTCACGACAGTCAGACAACAGTCGACAGTGGAACATCAGCCTGCATTCAAGACAGTCATCAAAGACCCATCCAAATTTTGGAATTTAATGTACATGGGCACTTTTAAAGCTTTTTTAGTTTAAGTTTATTGTCTAGGAAAATAATGGTTAGAGGTTTACCATCCATTGTAGAACCCAATGACAAATGTGAGGCTTGCATTTTAGGAAAACAACATAGGCAACCATTTCAATCCAGGTATCCTAGGAGCAAGAGCACCTCTTGAGTTAGTGCACTCAGATTTGTGTGGACCCATGAAAGCCCCCACCTTAGGAGTAAATACCTATTTCATGACTTTTATAGATGATTACAACATAAAATATGGGTCTATTTCTTGAAAAACAAATTGAAATCCTTTGAGAAATTTAAGTGGTTTAAGGCAGCAGTTGAAAAGGAGAGTGGTCATTTTATCAAAGCCCTAAGAATAGATAGAGGGGGAGAGTACATCTCCAAATAATTTTTGATTTTTTGTAGGAATGAGGGAATTCATAAACAGGTCACAACAAGATATACCCCATAGCAAAACAGAGTGGCAACAAGGAAAAATAGGACCATTCAAGACATGGCAACAAGTATGTTGAAAGAAAAAGGGTTGTCACACATATTTTAGGGTGAAGCTATAGCAACAATGGTCTATATATTGAATAGGTTCCCCACAAAGGCTGTCAGCGATAGGATTCCACAAGAGGCATGGAAAAACAAAAAGTGGAGTGTTGAACACTTAAGGATATTTGGGTGTGTGGAATATGCAATTGTGCCAAAAGAGAAGAGGCAAAAAATTGATGATAAGAGTAAAAAACACATCTTCATAGGCTATAGTGAGGAGTCAAAAGCCTACAAATTGTACAATCCCATCACCAAGAATGTTGTGATTAGTAGATATGTTGTGTTTATTGAGAATGAAGCATGGGATGGAACAATGGATGACACCATGGGAATTTTAGTAACAATACCACTTGATGATGAAGAAGCTCCGAAAGACAACAAATTAGGGGGAGCTCAAGAGAGCAGTAGCTCGGGAAGAAACTACCATAGAGCATTAGAAAACAACAACTCCAACGATGTGCAACATAACAATAACTCTGGTAGTGTTCAAATGAACAACAACCATGAACAAAGACAATAGAGTAGCAGCTCCAAAGTATAGTAGAGCAATAGCTCTGATAGTCAACAGTAAAGTAGCTCCAAAGGTCAGAGTAGCAGTAGCTAAGAAGCTAATTCAGACCCTACACTCACATCATTGATGCCACGAAAGACAAAGAGTGTGAGGGAGATTTATGATAGCACACAACATGTTGATTTTGATGAAAATTTAGATTTTGCACTATTCAGACTGTAGTGATCCAACACACTTTGAGGAAGTGGTGAAAGAAGAGAAGTGGTGTAAGACCATGGATGAAGAGTTGGAGGCTATAGAGAGGAACCAAACATGGGAGCTGATTGATTTAACCAAGGGTAAACAAGTCATTGGAGTGAAGTGAGTTTACAAGACCAAGTGTACAACTGAGGGGAAGATTGAAAAACACAAAGCAAAGATTGTTGTCAAAGGGTATAAACAACAACCCGATATAGACTATGATGAGACATATGCACCAGTTGCAAGGCTAGAAACAATGCAGATAGTAATAGCAATTGCAACATAACATAAGTGGAAGGTGTTTCAGATGGATGCAAAGTCAACCTTCTTGAACAAAGTGTTGAAGGAGGAAGTGTATGTGGAGCAACCGCCTGGCTATGAAGTCCTAGGGCAAGAGGATAAGGTATATAGGCTCCGAAAATCTCTTTATTGGCTGATACATGCATCTCGAGCATAGTACAACAAAATATACTCTTATTTGTTGAGAAATGGCTTTAGCAAAAGCAATAGTGAGCCCATACTCTACATTAAAGCAGCTGAAGGTGATATCTTAATTGTTGTTTTGTATGTAGATGATTTGATTTTTACTGGTAATAGTGACAATAGAATTGGTGATTTTAAAGAGGTGATGAAAAATGAATTTGAGATGATGGATTTGGGTTTGTTGAAGTATTTCCTTGGGATAGAAGTTTAGCAAACACAACATGGAATTTTTATTTCACAATCTAATTATGCCAAACAAATTTTAAGAAGGTTTAAAATGCATAACAACAAACCTGCCCCCACACCAACAACAACAGGTTTGAAACTATGGAATGATGACAAAAGTAAGGAAGTGAACCCAACTCTCTACAAAAGCATGGTTGGAAGTTTGATTTATTTGACATCAACTAGGCCTGATTTGATGTATACAGTAAGTTTGATATCTAGGTTCATGGAGAAACCTAAGGACACACATTAGCAAGCATGAAAGAGGATTTTGAGGTATGTCAATGGAATAATAGGTTATGGTGTCATGCCTGGTGTATCTAATGAATTTAAGTTGGATGGTTTCACAAATAGTGATTGGGAAGGAAATGTGGATGATAGAAAGAGCACATCAGGGTATGTATTCAACATGGGATCAGGTGCAATTTTATGGGTATCCAAGAAATAATCCATTGTCTCTCTTAGCACAGTAGAAGCTAAGTACATAGCAACAAATGTAGCAGCATGCCAAACTATTTGGTTGAGGAGAATCCTTGTAGATTTACAACAGTTCAACAAGAAGACAACACAATCATTCATCATGACAATGTTTCTTCAATAGCCTTGACAAAGAATCCAGTCTTACATGGACGGAGCAAACACATTGAGATCTGATATAATTTCATAAGGGAGTTGGTGGAATAAGGTGAGATTGAATTACACTATTGTAGATCTGAGCAACATCTCGCCGACATCTTCACCATTGAAGCATTATCGAAAGATAGTTTTGAATGCCTAAGAGATAGGCTTGGAATTGTGGATAGCTTCAGAGATCAGCTTCGAAAGGAAGTTGTAAATTAGTAGCTAACTTATAGATTAAGGGGGACTATTAGAATATTAATTAATTTCTAATTAGCACCCCATGTTAGATGAAGATTATCAAGTTGCCTCTGATGAGACAAAAAAATGTCTCATCTATTAGCTAAATTAGTGTTTTCTTTAGTCATTGAAGAGAACTGGTGAGCCTAAAATTTTGGAGCACCCACTCTAGTTATGAGTCCAGTAATGATGAGGAAAGTGAGATTTTTGATATTCAAGATTTCATCATATCTTGAAAATTACGATATGGGTTTTTGAGATTTTTGGACAAAAATTAAGAAACAAGATGGAAAAAAACCCATTAAATTTCATGAAAACTTAGTTTGTGGTTTGAGAGAAAACTTCACCAGTCCATGCACTAGAAACTTCACCAGTTTGGATGCGCTCGAATTTTCAGAACTAAGTTGGATCTACGTGAAGGATAAGTATGATAGCATTTATGAAGAGGTTGAGAAATTTGGGCTTCTATGAGCAGTTAAGGTACAATAGTTGAGAGCATCTAGGGTGTAGTTCCAAGCATCTAAAGTAGGTTGTTGGGTTGTGTAAACAAATGAAGCATATCTATGAGGCAGTTTTGTGCAATTTGAACCTTTTTGCAAGCATCTAGGAGCTGTTTTATGAGCTTTAATGATACACAAGGTAAAAGCATGAATTTTTCAGCATTCAAACGTCTTTTTGGAGCTTGTTTAGGGGCTACAAAATAGACATATTTTTTTTGGAAGACAAAAGGAGATTGGCTCAGCAAGATGAAGAAAAGACTTATCTTCCCCCCGCCGCCCCCCCCGCCCCCCCAACAAATTTTCCTATCTTCTAGCAATCTATTGTACAACTATAAGACTCATCTTCTAGACCTTTGTTTGGGAGGGAAGTGTTTCATAAAATAATATAGTTTAATATTTTAGTAGCAGTAGTTTTTTGTAGTTTCATTTCTTAGCAACAATTTCATTTATAGTCCTTTACATTTCTAATAT
Organism: Sequoia sempervirens; assembly: GCA_007258455.2. NCBI lineage: Eukaryota > Viridiplantae > Streptophyta > Pinopsida > Cupressales > Cupressaceae > Sequoia > Sequoia sempervirens. The sequence continues at coordinate 249,236 of VDFB02299295.1, forward strand.
TTCCCTTTACAAGTTTCTTAGGATAGATTTGATTCCATCAATTTCATTTCCAGTTCTTTACATTTCCTGAATTTCCCTTTACAAGTTTCTTAGGATAGATTTGATTCCAACAATTTCTTTCATGCATTGCTTTTCAATTCTATTTGTAGAAAAAGAATGTCATGCAAATGATTTCTTCTCCCTCTTGCATATTGCCATGGACACTACTTTGGTTTGACATTTTTAATTAAATGATGAGTACTACAATGACCATCATTTTTGTCACCATTATTAGGGATAGGTATCATTAGGGAGTTGCTATTGATCTTGTGACAACAAGTCAAAAGAGAAAATTAGTTTGGTAAGTCTTTTTTTAGGTTTATTATTTTAGAACCCCCCCAAAACAACAGATCCAAAGGAAGAGGTTCTTGCATGTAAAGGTGATAGCTCTTGTGCAATCTCCTCAACTAGAGGACCATGAATTCAAGCCCCAACAAGAAAAATGTTATTGTTTGGACACCTTCAAAGTCCAAGGAGGGTTTCCCAATCAAATATTTGAAGGATAAGGAGCTGTATCCAATCATGCATGCATAAAAATGTGAGGAAGGATTGCAAGATCTTTTCAATCAACCCATGCATCTACTATCTAGAATAAAAAATTATGGAGAAAGTTGCCATTTCAAAGGAAGGAGCATCAAAGTTCAAATATTTAGCCATCTTCTTCTGATGGTTTTCCTTTTCTTTCAAAAAGTTGAATGCATGGATCCATCTTTTGAGAAAAAAATGTTATTTTCTATAACCAATTAATGGTTTTATGTAACCTATCTCTACATCAATAAGTAGAGTAGGATAGAGTAGGTTTATTTTCTGCAAATAAGTGCTTTACACATGCTATGTCTTCTTCTATCAAGCTCAAAAATATGTGTTTCTCTATAAAAGTTTCTACTCCCAAGAGCTTTTGCAGATTTATTTTGGCATTTGAAGACATTCTGGATCTCTCAGAACTGACCATGAAAAAAAGACAACAAGATCTAGATAGCTCCAAAGTAACTTAGAATATCTTTAGAAGCATCTCTAGTGCACCTCTCAGAAAATCTCCAGAGCAATTGCAATAAAAGTGAAGAAATTGGTTCTCAAAGCTCACTATGAGTTGCAGGAGGACCTACAACATTTTAGGTGTGGGGGAGATGATGAGACAAAAAAATGTCTCATCTATTAGCTAAATTAGTGTTTTCTTCAGTCAAAGAGAAGTGGTGAGCCTAAAATTCTAGAGCATCCACTCTGGTTATGAGTCTAGTAATGATGAGGAAAGTGGGGGATTTTTGGCAGTGGAAATTTCATCATATCTTGAAATTTACGATCTAGGTTCTTGAGATTTTTGGACAAAAATTAGGAAACAAAAGGGAAAAAAACCCATAAAATATCACGAAAACCTATTTTGTGGTTTGAGAGAAAATTTCACCAGTCCATGCACCAGAAACTTCACCAGTCCATGTGCCAAAATTTTTAGAACTAAATAGGATCTACGTGAAGGATAAGTATGATAGCATTTATGAAGAGGTTGAGCAATTTGGGCTTCTATGAGTAGTTAAGGGACAATAGTTGAGAGCATCTAGAGGGTAGTTCCAAGCATCTAAGGTGGGTTGTTAGGTTGTGGAAACAAATGGAGAATATCTATGAGGCAGTTTTGGGCAGTTTGAACCTTTTCGTAAGCATCTAGGAGCTGTTTTATGAGCTTTAATGATACACAAGGTAAATACATGACTTTTTCAACATTCAAACATGTTTTTGTAGCTTGTTTAGGGGCTTTAAAATAGGCATGTTTTTTTTGGACGACCAAAGGATATTGCCTCAACAAGATGAAGAAAATACATATTTTTCCAGCAACACATGTTCCTATCTTCTAGCAATATATTGTACAACTATAAGGCTCATCTTTCAGACCTTTGTTTGGGAGGGAAGAGTTTCATAAAATAATACAGTTAAGTATTTTAGCAGCAATACTTTTTTGTAGTTTCATTTCTTAGCAACAATTTCATTTCCAGTCCTTTACATTTTTAGTATTTCCCTTTACAAGTTTCTTAAGATAGATTTGATTCCAACAATTTCATTTCCAGTTCTTTACATTTCTAGTATTTCCCTTTACAAGTTTCTTAGGATAGATTTGAATGCAAAAATTTCTTTCATGCATTGCTTTTCAATTTTGTTTGTAGAAAAAGAATGTCACACAAATTATTTCTTCAACCTCTTGCATATTTCTGTGGACACTGCTCTGGTTTGACATTTTTAATTAAATAATGAGGACTGCAGTGACCCTCATTAGCCCCCAACGTAAATCTGCAACAATTAATTTGGTTGCTATTTTTGAATTCAAATTATATCCGCTCATTTTTAAGCTTGCATAACTTAACATACTGCCTACCAACATTAATGAAGTTAGGCGAATTTGAATTTTGAATTGTGTGCTCATTCTCATGAGCTAAAATCAAACAAGACAAAAAGTAGAATGCAACCATTAGTTTACAAGTTAGTAAATTTTTGGGATTGGTTGAACCTATAGCAATAGAAGAATGTTTTAGTAGAAGACAAGGAGATAACATCAACACAGAGAGAATATTTATCAAACACAGCGTAGTGACAACGTCAGCTGCATGTTTCTAGCCAGTTACATTTTTTGAGGTGTGAGTGTAGCACCCTTGTATTGGACATCTATCCAAAATAGTTTAAGTTTTATTGTGCAGTGTAAAACAAAGCATATTCTCCGTGTTTTTGTAACTTTTGAAATAAAGAAGGAATATATTTAGATATGCTTTTTTGTGTCAAACTTTTTGTTGTCTCTACAGTGCTTTTTTCTGGTCTATCCATCGTACAGTCACAACACTATTTCTATATTTTTTCCCCCTTCCTTCCAACAAATTCAATACAAATAGAGATTTCAATGGAAAATTGACTTCTCCATCTTCATTTTTATTCCAATTCAATAGTTTGCAATCAAATTACAAATTACAGAGGTTTATTTAAAACTTCAAACTATTGCATCCAACATAATTTGAGTTGTCTGGCACAAACTATCCTTTCTTCCATCACTCATTCTTGGGGTGATCCCACAAAGCTGGTTTACAATTTTTGGGAGATTTTGATTTTTGCTGAAATCACATATATTTAGAAAATATAATGATTTAAACCTTTAAAAGTTTCATTTAAATCATTTCAATTGATGAGGGTTTGATCAAACTACCTTAGATCAAACCCCCTTGGATATAACCCCACTAGTTTTAAACCATACCTATAACTGAGTCTCCTTTACACCTATCAAAATGCTGATAAAAAACAACTTTTGGTTTACATTTTGGGGGATCAAATGAATTCATTTAAAATTTATTTTTTGTAAGTATGTAGTTCTTATTATAAGCTTCCTAAAAAGTACAATTTTAAATAAATTTAATTTTAATATTATATTTATTTTTTATTTCTTGTGAATGTAGGTTTTCATTGAAAATCAAACTCTTTATTCGCACATGTGGAAAAATAGAATATTTTCAATTTTTTGAAAAATATGAGTGCACCAAATATTGAAGTCCTTGATCCAAAAATAAAATAAAATTGAATTTTGATACATACAAAAATTTCGCCTTATATGGTCGTGCTATGTCGAATTGTAATTGGTTTGACTTTGAAACTTGATTAAAGAAAAAATATTCAATAAAAAACTATCTCGCCAAGTGGAAGCACTAGATATCGAGTTACAAATCTAAATTTGAAAGAATTAGAATTTTATCCTTCATGGAAAAAAAGTTATGTGTTATACAGTGAGTCACTTTTTAAAAATGGTGTTTTCTGAAAAAAAACTAGTTTTCAAGGGAGATGGAAAAAGAAGTGCAATCTGATTCCAAATTTTTTGAAAAAAATATATTTATAATCTTCAGAAAAAATGTCATGAAACTCTAGTTTGCATCATCTTCAAATTCCTCACGGTTTAGCCGCTATAGGTGCTCGGAAGTGAAGATTTAGTTAAAATTTTTTATTTCAGTGTCTAGTTTGGCCAAAATTTGTAAACCACTATTGTGGGATCACTCTCAATCTAGTTTTTCTTGTCTTGGACAACATATGTTCATTCAAAATTGAGGATAATTTTCCCCTTCACAAACTAGTTACCCTCTTCATGTGTGGGAATGAAAGCTCAGGTCTTCAATGTTCTTTTAGCCTTTAATCCAAATTCATTCCTATGTTGGCTCACACTCAAATGCCAAGATGAAATTAAAATGGTTGGAATGCGGAATTGCCCCCCTCTCTCTACTTTTCTATGTTGAAACAAAAACCGCAACCACAATAGCAAAACCAATATATCTAAGAATTGTGTATAAGAAATGTATATATATAATAATTTCTTATAAGAAATGTGTATATATATATAATTTATATTAATATTATATTTACAATAATTATTTTACAAATAAATAGTATTTCTAATTTAATGAAAACTTATTAAATAAAACTATATTTTTGACAGCAAAGTGCAAAACTATTTTTTAAAATATTAACACTTGCTTAAAATAAATTAATGTTAAATAACAAAATAATTTTTCAAAAATACCATTCGAAAAGAATCCTTATACTCTTAATTCAAATGTATTAACTCCATAAGAAACTAATAGTTAATTGTAGAAGCAGGTACGTAAAAGCCTAAAAGGATTGCAACAGGTAGGGAAAACCTAAAAGGTTGCAAAGATTTTTGCTGTAAATTCCTTGGCAATAGATTGAAATAGAGATGTGGGATTGATGAACAACTCTCTATAGTTTGGATTGAAACATAGATTTGTGATTGATGGACAACTTGGAGTTTGCAATGGATTGAAATGGCTCAGATGGCTTAGAAATGACTATTGATGATGGGAAATGTGTTTCGACTGTCATGACGTGAAATGTTGCTCTCCTTTCATATTTAGAACTGGTAATGTAGCTACTCTATGCAATCAATCTGACCCCCCACACAAGCTTTTCAAATGTGATGAATCTTCAACATCTATCACACTTCCCTTTTTACATCACATAACCTCAAGCCTTATGCGATGTTCTTGCTACCTTTCACGATTCCTATTTTTCCCACACAAAGGTTCTTACTGCTGCCATGCAACTTTATGATTATAAACTTTCACAGATTCTATGCCTCCCCTTTTTACATGTGGGTTTGTTGTTGTTGATTCTTCCTTTATTTACCACGTGATATGCATCTTTGGTGTGATATTCCCTTGTTTCATTCAATTCAACTTTTATTGTTAATAATCTTCACACAAACCTATCCAATTCATGTTCTTTGTTGTTTCAATTGCTATACCTCTATTACCTCTGTTCTGTCTGTCTTGGATCTCACACAATAGCTTGTAAATTTGGTTATTTCTTCTTTTCCCCTCTTCCAAATCTCTCTCTCTGCCAAATCTCTATCCAAAATTTTCCAAGCCAAGCCCCCAAACCCGCCTCTTCTTTTTTGCCTCCCTCTTGTTCAAATTTGAATTCCCTCCAATGAAAAACTCTTGGCCTTTCATGTGAAGTGAATCTCTCAAATTTGTAATTGAATCTTTCAAATTTTATTTTAATTTGTTGACTTGATCATGAGACAAAAAGTCACCTTGATGATTTACATCTCCAACCACTAAAGTTGATAAAAGAAATGAAAGCACACCAAAAATGAACTACTTGTAAAATATAAACATGCGTTAGACAAAAATGACTCCACCTCTTTTTGTTCAATGCAAGATTTCCATACATCTGGGATGCTAGGTCATGTACAAAAATGTTTCATGAGTGAGGAGCTCATGAACATATGGGAAAGCTTGGAACTAAAATTCCAAACTTCACCAAGTATGAAGTGTTGATCCATGAAGCTTCATCACCTGCTTGATTCTTCCAATGGACTAAATATTCCCAATACTCTTTTCCCCTTATCCTTTTGGCCACATGGGAATCAATTACCTCCTCAATTTTCTCAAATCTCTTCTTCGACAATTGTTGTATCCACTCTCATGCATCCAAAAAATATAATTGTTGACTCCTTTTCCCACTTATTTCCCCTTCATAATACTTGTACAAATCAATGACATTGAATATTGGAGAAATATCAATACTAGTTGGAAGTTCTACCTCGTATGCATTTGACGAAAATTCCTCAAAATATTACATGGGTCAATGTTTTTCCACTTTAGCTTGTTATAGGTTCCTTTCGGGAATCTCTCCTTCCACAAATATGCCATCACCAACTCACCAATATGAAAATATTGTTCTCTTCAATGCATATCAACGTACTCCTTATATTTCATGGCTCTTTTCTCCAATTTATTTTTCACCTCTTCGTGCAAATCATGGATGTGCTCAACAAAATCCTTTGCTACAACACTCTTCCTACTCGAATATGCACTATCCCTCAATTCATCCCCTCCTCTAGGGTTGTAACCATACACAATTTGAAATGGAATCTTACCCACACTTCAATTGACCAAATTATTGTATGCAAACTCAACATGTGCCAATGCCAAATCCCACTGATTTGGCTTATCACCAACCAAACACCTCAAAAAATTACCTAAACTTCTATTCACTACTTCGGTTTGTCCATCGCTTTGCGGATCATAGGTTGAACTAAAAACCAATTATGTTCCCATATGCTTCAACAAAGTACACTAAAAATGACCAACAAATTTGGTGTCTCTATCTAAAACAATACTCTTCTGTAACCTATTCAACTGAACTACTTCTTTGATTTTTTTTTTTTGCTATATGTGAATAATCACTACACTTTTGGCATGGTATGAAATGAACCATTTTTGAAAACCTATCCACCACAAAAAAATAAAAATCATTACCTCTTTGTGTTCATGGAAAACCCAAAACAAAATCCATATTGATATGTTCCCATGGTCTTTCCAATATTGGCAATGGTTGGTATAACCTTGTGTTTTGCCTCATTCCTTTGACATATTGAAAAATCCTGCACCCTTGCACCAAATTATTTACATGTGCACTCAACTGGGTGACCAATAATAACTCACATTCAGTTGTGCCAAAGATTTTTTGACTCCAAAATGGCCAATCAAACCCCCACTATGTTTCTTTATTATCAAATTCTCCCTCATTGAGCCATGAGGTATGCACAATCTCTTCCATTTGAACAACAAACCCTCTTGTACAAAATACTCCAGTGATGGAGTTCTATCCATTTCTATCAGATTCTTGCATGTTGCCCATGCTTCTATAAAATCAAGCTCATCTTCATACAATTCTCTCATTGAAGCAAAACCAACAACATTTATTTGCATCTCATTCAACAACAAACACTTCCAACTTAATGCATTAGGCACTCGATTAGATTTTTTACTTCTATACTTCAAAACAAATGAATAAATTTAAAGAAACTCAACCCATTTTACATGTTTTTGACTTAATTTACCTTGGCTATTTATAAACTGCAGTGCACAAAAAAAACTCCTTCGATAATTAATAATGTTGCCACTTCTTAAGTGCTTGTGTGATTGCATAATTTTTTGATCATATACAACGTACTTTCACTTGGCATCATTTAGCTTCTCGCTTAAATATGCTATTGGATTTCCTTCTTAACTTAAAACTCCTCCAATCACTATCCCACTTGCATCACAATCCACTTGGAAGACTTTTTCAAAATCAGGTAGTGCTAACAATGACTGTTCCATGAATTTTTTCTTCAACAATTTGAAACTCCTCTTAGCTGCTGCTGCCCAATCAAATTCTTTCCTATTAGCCTTCATAGTTTCCATAATAGGAGCACAAATTCCACAGAAATTTTGGATGAACTTTCTGCAGAAGCTTGCTAATCCATAGAAGATTCTCTCTTCAAACACTTTGGCAAAGGCCAATCCATGATTTCTTTTACTTTTTTGGATCCATTTTCACTCCACTTTCAAAAACAACAAACCCTAAATATACTAACTCCTCCTTCATGAAGCTACACTTCTTTAAATTCACCAACAAATTCTCTTCTTTCAATCTTTATAAAACAGACCTAACATGCTACAAATGCTCTTCTTTTGTTTTGCTAAATATTAAAATATCATCCAAATACACAATAACAAACTTAGGTCAAGATATGTTTTCAAAACTTCGTTCATCAACCCCATGAACATTTTGGGAGCATTTTTCAAACCAAACAACATCACCATCCATTCATACAAACTATCCTTCGTTTTGAATTTCATATTCCACTCATCACCTTCTCGTATTCCTATTTAATGGTACACACTTTTCAAATCAATTTTGGTGAAGTATTTTGCTCCACTAAAACAATCCATCATATGAACCATTCAAGACAATAGAAACTAGTATTTGATGGTTATCTTATTTAATGCTCTCGAGTCTATACACATCCACCACTCTCATATTTCTTTGGTGTTAATATTTCTCCAGAACAACACATGGACTTAAGTTTTCCCTAATCAACCCCTTGTCAAGCAACTCTTGTCTTGCCTATTTATTTCCTCATTCTCCATAGGTGTCATTCTATATGGTGCTTTATTCAAAAATATTACATCACTAATCAAATCCATAAAATGGTTTATGCTCCTCATTGGTGGCAATCCATTGAGCAACTCCTTCATCAATATATCATTATATTCATCCAAAATTCTCTGAACTTCCCTTGGGATATCTTCATTTTATTTCATTTTCCCAATTGCTGCAAGCTTGAGAACAATTGAAAAACATGTTCCCCTTCTCTTCAAATCTATCAAAAATTTCTTTTTGGAAAAAAAACATACTTTGGAGTTCTCCAATTCTCTATCCTTCAAAGGATTTAAAATATATTATTTCCCCCTTTCCTTTATTCGGTAGGTGTTTGTTCTCCCACCATGAAAAAATTCCTATCAAATTGCCAAGGTCTCTCAAAGAGGATATGGCACGTGTCCATCGACATCACATTACACACGATTTCATTCTTGTAGTTGCCAATCTAAAATCTCACCAAACATTGCTCCCACACTGCCAATTGATGCTCTTTTTGCAACCATGATACTCAGTATGGTTTGAGATGTTTTACCTTCTTCAATTTTAACTTTTTCGCCATCTCCTTAGATACAATGTTATCCATACTGCGATGTCCACTATTACTTTGCAACACTTTCCACCCATCTTGCACCTTGTTAAGAACAAATTTCTCCTTTGTATTAGTTCTATGTTTTCCTTATCCAGATTTAATAAAATCCTTCATAGAAATAGGGACTCCCCATCTTTGGGATCCTCTCCATGGTTTTCTGAATGCACACCTTCATTTTTTAGCTTGTGCCACATGAATTTTCATTTTTTTCCCTTTACCATTATCATGCTGTATTTGTGGACATTCATGTATTGTAGAAAAATGTCTCCCTTTACATTTTCACACTTGTTTGGGTCCTCCCTGCTAAAATTTGGCTCATTTATGCCTTAATTGGTCCTATTTTGCATCCACAAGCCTAATTAAATGTATTTTCTAAGGATAGTACCAACATATAATAAATGGAAATCATAATTTAATGCTTTTGGTTGTGTTCCAAATCTAGGGATCTAGGAATCATATGCCTCTTTAGGTGTATGGGTCCCACCTAGGTCTCGGGACTTGATTTCAAATGTTACATTGAACTCAACACTTCTCAAAGTTTGTATCTTGGGTTTAAGCCTCTTGGACTCATACGCCCAACCTGGTGTATGAGTCCCTCTTTAACCTAAGACCTATTTTAAATCAATTATCCTTAGATTCAAATTTTGAATGTCAGCTTGTAGTAATTTTGGGAAATTAGGCATAAACAAGTATAAATACAAGGTTATTCCATCAAATTTCTCCTAACAAGAACAAGCAAGCAATTTCAAGTATCCAAGTATCTTAGCAAGTTTATGAGATCAAGAGCATTTAAGAGAAAATCATCAAGCATTTGGAGCTACATTCAAGTTTCAAGCATCATGTCAAAGTCTTCATGCATCATGTGTGTTTGTGAGCTAACATTTGTGATGTAGGTGTCATGATTCAAGCAAGCATTCAAGACAAATTTTCAAGCATTTAATCAAGAGTTAAGATCCACATTCTTTCTAGCCATTTCACACAATTTTGCAACCTTTATTTCAAGGGTTTGGTGAGTTGCAACATTGTATTTGTTCATTTATCATTCCTTCCTGCTTTTCTATTTCATTTCAAGGTTTGATTACCAAAATGGGATTTGACCAAGGAAAACCCCCATTCCCTAACAAAACAAAATTTTTATCGCTTGATGTGTGTTTACAGATCTAGGTGAATTGAAGCTTGAAGATCCTTTGAAGAAAAAGTTGCAAAACTTGTCAAATTTGTCAAGAAGTTGTTATCTTCACAGAAACTCACTTCCAGGCCATAATTTAGACTTTCAGACCTAAAGATCAAACAAGGAAGAAGCTAAAAAAGATCATTAGAGGCTATAGAAATATTAGTCAAACCCTAATAAGAGGACTAAATCACCTTACCTAGAGTATTAGTCCCATTATATCCCTTTTTTCCATCTTTTTGCAGATCCTGATTAGTCACTAGAAGATTCCAGATTCTACCCATAAACCCTATAGTAGGACTAAATCACCATACCTAGTGTATCAGTCCCAATGTAATTGAAACAATAGATTTGCGGGGTTTGCAGACCTTTTTTGAACTCTGCACTTCTCTAGGTACTTTTTTGTTTCATTCTATTTGTCAATCTAATTTCATGCTTTCAAGTTTCTAGGGTTTTGTGCATAAGTGTTTACATTTCTCCTTTGGAGCTTCATTTAATGGTGAACCCCCATCCAATTACAATAGGAACCCCCTAGTCCATTCCTCAATCAAGTCACTTGGTTGAGGAATCTAGGTTCCTATTGAACTAAAGTGTGAAATAGGTCCAAGTTCCATCTCCCAAAAGGTGGAACCCTATTTCCCTTGTGTTCATTTTGGTGAACCTGACCTTTGGACCCTTGAACTTTTGATATGGAGATCATTGTAGTCCTAAATCTAGGTTTCATTAAATTTTCATTAGATTTGCATTAGTTTAATTACATTTAGGGCTTCTAAACTTGCATTAGTGAAAAGTGCATATAAGTTGCTTTTTTGTATTTTGCATCATTCAATTTCATTAGAAATCTATAACTGCAAACAATCAATTGAGCATACAACCTGGACACTTTAAAATCAACTTAGGATTTGCTGGTTTAGGCTTAAAAACCCTAATTTTGGACTCATTCACCCACTTGGGTGATTTAGTCCCTGTATAGGTATTTTTTGCTGTTTTTTAGGTATTTTGTGCAGTCTATTTTTCACTATATAGAATTTCCAAAGTCCTAATTGTGACTCATTTTCCCACCTAGGTGTATTATTTCCTGGTTAGGTTTGAATTTGTATTTTACAACATTAAATCTTGTCATTTATGCTTCTGGTTGCTGTCTTTAGATTACTGTTTCAGTTTGCAAAATTACTATCATTGACAATCTTTTCAAAATTGGTTTCATTTCAAGTGCATTTGTAAACATAAGAATCTGAATTAAATCATATCATTTATCTTGGGTTCATTGCATTTATCTCACATTCATTATCCTTCCTTGATTGAACCTTCTATGAGCTTTACAACTTGGTGTCCTATTGCTAATACTATAGTGAGACGTAGTTCGAGACTAATGTCATCACGCGGTAACACACTTCTCGTGGATCTTGGGTTATCTAGCACTTTCACTCATAGTGTTGACACTAGTTCACTAGGTATGGACCATACCTTTGATAACTCCATTCCTATGCCCACCTTACCTACAAGCAATGTGAAAAGTGATGAAACAATGGTTGCAAGTGTCTCTCAAGAGAACCTAATCCAAATCCATGAAGAATTGGAACATTTACAAAACCTAATGAGTATTGAAAACATTTCGAATAACACTATTCCTACCATAGATAACATACACCGTTCAAATGATTGAAAGTGAAAAAGGAATAGAGATCGCGCGTAACTTAGCTCAGATTTTTGGAAAAGACCTTACCTCAATGACTAGTTGTGATAGAACTTCGAACAATGCTCAAAGTCAAGGAGGAAACCAAATTCATCATCCTAAAACCATTGCCTCTATTCCTACTTACACCAACCCTCAAGTTACCACAACAATGCAACCTACTAGTAATGTCATTCCTACCTTGGGTATTTCCACTAGCAATCCTTGTACCTTTGTGGTATCTGACATCACATCTCCTACCACTTTACCTCCCACAAGTATTCCATTCACTTGCCCCTCAAACACTTACACACCTCTACCATATTCACCTCCATCCCAAAACACAACCAATGATGCCATTCTTAACCAAATTTAGAAAAATGTTTCATCCCTTCAATGACAAATTTCCACCATAAATCAAAATCAAAATAGTCAACCTTCATACTATGTCAAAAGCAATCTCTTATCCTTGGAGATATTAAGAACGCCAATACCACAAAGTATAGAGATTCCTAGGTTTGATAAATATGGAGGGAAAGGAGATCATTCTAACCATGTTTCCACTTACACCGCCTTATGTAGTGATTTCGTCCTTGAAGATAAGCTCTTGGCTAATATTTTCCCTAGGTCCTTGAAAGATACTACTTTAGAATGGTTTTCCTCATTACCAAATAACTCAATTCGTTCATTCAATGAACTTGCTAAGGCCTTTATCAACCATTTCCAGCTGCATATGACTCCTAAAATTACCTTAGCTAATTTGATCATGTGATGTAAGCAAAATGATGATGAAAAGGTTACTGACTTCATTTCACGCTACCAATTGCTTTATTCCCAAATCAACATAAAGATTCCTAATCCTCACCTTCAATGAATGTTCATTGAGAACTTACAAACTAAGATGCAAGATAAGCTTGGCATGCTGAAATTTACTTCTTTCGTACACTTGTGTACCACCCTTCATGATTATCAAAACTCGGTTAGTAGTCGTGAAACAAAACCCACCTCTAGCCGTCCTAAAAAGTTTGAATCTACAACTCAAAATGATTACCAACCTTTCAGGAAACAAAATACAAGATTTATTCAACTAAATTCCCCTCAACTAACCCAACATGTTGATACCCAAGTGGCTGATATAAAGAAGACAAATCCTTTTAAATTTGGGGATACAAATAGACAATTTACTCCCTTACCCAATACCCTCCATAACACCATGCTAGAACTTCTAGAAAAGAAATTGATTTCCTTACCTCCTGTTAAAGCTCCTGATCCTACTAAGCCATTACCTCCAAACTTTAGATCAAATTCCTATTGTCATTTCCACCATCAAGATGGACATGATACAAAACATTGTAAGCGTCTTACACACATGGTGCAAGACCTCATTGATTCCAATCATATTCAAATCAAGGTGGTGTCAATGATCAACGTAATAAGTCCATTTCCCCTCCCAACCAAAACTTGCAAATATTTACCAACCCCATGCCAAATCATAATGTTTCATTTGTCAAAGCTAGTGAAACTAAGAATGATGTGATGAATGTTCACAAATGATGACAACATGGATACTAATGAAAAAATTCCTATGGATAATATGGTTGGATTGATTGAAATTCAACCTTGCAAGGGCCAAACTAAAATACCTCTTGAAATTTCTTTCTCATCAAAAGATATAATAAAAAAGGAACCTAATGGTCCTCTTTACATAGCTGACCAAATCAATGAGAAGTTCACTAATGAGATATTAATTGATCCTCTTTGTGGAGAGAATGTGATCATTGAAGAATTATTACTTGTGCATGAACTCTATCAAGATACATATGATAAACTAAAAGCATGGATAAAAATGCATAACAGTTTTTCTTTCCCTATGATAGGTTCGATCACCTTTCCTTTAAAAGTTGGACCAAAACAATTAGATGTATCATTCTCCATCATCCCGACCTCAGATCAATTCCGTGTGAAGCTTGGTTATCCATGGATACACTCTATGGAAGCTGTCCCGTCGGTTGTGCATAAATGTTTAAAGTTTCCCTTTGATAATGAGATTTTTATTGTGCACCATAGTTGCTTCAATCCTGTGTCTTCTCATGGGAATTTCTTATTGGATTTCTTTTGGCCCAAGCCTATTGAACCTATTCAGCCTTGTGAAGATTTATTTTTCAAATCTTATCAAAAGTTTAAGGCAAAACACATAGCAAAATTATCCCTTTGAAACATGCCTCAACCCATGATTGATCCTCCTATCCTTGACGAAACCATGATTGGTCCAAAAGCCCTTCTAAGTAACCAAGACTGACCCAAGACATATCCATTTCCTATCTCCTACAAATGACCAAGAGAAAACAAAAACAATCTCATTGTGCCCCCTAAGATAAAATAAGTTTACAAAGCTAAAGAAAAAGTGGTTGAACAACCTCCCATGGTTCCTTCTATTCCTCCTCTAGAATGGAAGAAAAGAAACCTATGGTTGAATAACTCGCTCCAACATAAACACAACTTGAAAATCATACCAAAAGAAACATAAATTCTAGAGAGCATAGGCGTAGATGTCATGCTATCACTCAAAGGTTAAATGAAGAAAACAACAAATAAAATCAACATCCAAACTCAAGTGAAGTAATACATGATGAGTCTCCCTCTTTGTTGCAACAACAAGATCCTAACAACCGCAATAGGGACTAGCATCTTCTTTGGACATTATCATTCAACCTCTTATTGTGATTAACTTGGATGATGATGATGATGAGATTGCTAAAATTGATGAAGAAGTGCATAATGAATTGAATTTATTGTTTTCTTCTTCCATGTGCTTAGATGATAACAACTGTGATGATCCTCCTAAAAAGGGTGACTCACCATGTGTTGAACTTGGTGATGCTTCTAGTATCACACTCGTTGTTGTCCCTTTGGCTAGTTGTCGAAATTCGACATACAATGAATAAGGTTGGGATGCAGAAAACCTACTATAGGTTGAATTGCATGTGCTTTACTAGTCTAGACTTTATTTTCTTATTTTTCATGTTGTGTGTGATTGCATGTGCACAATGTGATCTTTGGTACCGTTCTATTTGATGTATCTCTCTCTTTATGACATTCCTCTATTTGTATTTGCATTCTTCTATATGTCATAAACCTTTATCTTTTCTTTGTCTTATGTTTTCATTTTGGAGATGACACAAGGCGTCGAGACATTTAGGTCTCTTCCATGTTGACCCAAAATATTTTCTTTATTTTCACTCTCTTTTTGTCACTATTCCTTGATCCATGAGTTTTTGGGAAATGATGACATTTTTGATCGATCTAATAACATTGTAGAAAAGAAATACTTACCCAAAATTTGTGGATCCCTTGTATGTTATTTTGGGATTTCATTTTGGGGGAAATCCCTTGTTGTGCCTTCAGCACAAATGCCCCATTTAGAACGAGCACCCTCTCTTTCTTTCGCCTCGTCAGGTCACTTTTGGTTTCTGCCTTGTTTTGTGTGCCCCTATTTGGTGTTCAAAATGGTCAGTGAGCCTTAGATAGTCTTTACGGGTTCCCATTTGGTGTTTTCCTTAGTTCTTTAAAGTTGGCGTCCATGAAGCCCATCGTGTCTGCTCTACCAAGCTGCTCGTTGTGAGTTTCCATTGCCTTGCGATTGTTCCTAATGGATGTCCCCTACTGGCTTTCCACCCGTCGAGACCCGATGCCTCTGACACTGTTCGTTTATCATTGAAAAACCTAATGTCCATCGACCAACTGTCACCTGACCATCAGATCCTGGTTCTCTCATGGCCATTTTTGAAATTGCAACTCACCAACCTTTGGCCCTCCATATGATCATTTAATGGATGCATTTAATGCCTCATTTTTTATAAATAGGAAAACTGTAGATGTCATTTTCATCTGTCAGTTGATCAGAATGAGTTAGAGAGCCATCTTCCAGCACCACCTTGGAGCCCTAAGAGTCTCACAGCCGTTTCAACACATTGACCAACTGGTTTTCTGCCTCCTTCATTGGATTCTTGAGGTGAGTTTGCTGCCCTGCGCCCCGCTTCATGTTTTTATTGGATTTCTTGGAAAATTGATGAATTTAAAAGAAGACACATGAACTAGGTAGAGAAAACCCAGGCGCACAAAACCCATGTGCTCCAAACTAAAAAAACCCTCAAAATTGACCAACAAATCACTTTGCAGGCCCGCACTCTCCCATCGCGAACACCAATGTTTTAAAATTGCATCAAACTTAAAATGGTGGGAAAAACCTTTGGGTCTTCCCTAGCGGGAGGACCCTCCTCATTTTCCGCTTAAACTTGACAAAGACAAACTAAAGTGAGGGCATCCATCGAAGCCGTTCGGGTCCGTTCCTGCAAGATTCTGTCCCTGGGACGCCGCTCGTGATTTTCCATTCCAGACGGCTTTTTTATCCCAACTTTCTGACCTTCGGACCCCGAGTTCTCCTTTCCCAGTTGACTTCATTTACAAATGATCATATGGAAAACTCCTTTTCAGGCCCCTGCCAACGGACCTCTATCCGTGAGCCACCGCAGTGAGAGTGCCGTCTCTTATGGCTTTTTGATCGATGACCTTCCGCCCTTCGGGTCCTGGTCTTATCGTGGCCATCTAAATGAAAATGTGAGTTGCTATGCTCAACCTCCAGTGAATCCATCTTTTCAGGTTGCCATCATTGAGACTCCGTCCCATCACCGCTGCAACTAAATGAAAAACTGCTTCCATCCTTCCGGTGCTCAAAACCTGACCTCACCTTGGCCGCTAAGATTTCAAATAAAAAAGTAAAACACGATGACCTCATCTCTGCTGGATCCGATCTGGCAGGTTACTCCCATTAGATTGCTATAATGCATTCACCATCTCAAATGAGAATCACCTGATGTCCATCCACCTCCTTAGACCTGAAATACTTGAGCAATAAGATATTGTGTTGACTACCTTCAGAGCCACGGGTCATGCTTGACCAAACTCCGCCCTCGAGATGCTGTCTTTCCAGAGCCATTCTCAATGGTAGAATCCAGACAACAAAGCTTCCTCTTGGTCCTGATTGTCCAAAAGGTGATCTAATGCCCTCCAATCACCAAACTAACTTAGACTCATGTGCTAAAATGGGGCATCCTCTTTGGAGGATCCCACAAACTGCCCGAATCTTAAGGCAGGTCGGAACAGGTGGGACGCCGTACCCTGATTTCCATCCCTCTTGCAGTTGATTTAAAATAGCCATCAGCCTAGGGAAGTCCGGTCCCCTGGGTCTGAAATGTTCAAACCCCCTCATGCAAAATGCTAATGACAATCTGAAGGAAATGTTAGGGTTTTTAAATGATGACTTATCTTGTCTAACATTGTTTTGCAGGGATTTATCTAACTTTCCCATATTATCATACTTGAATGTGCTCACCCCTCTTTTCCCCACAAAATATATGGAATCAGGTGTAGTACCTTCGGGAGAGGCTGTGGAAAAGGAAAAAGGAAAGAAAACAGCCAAAGCACCCCATGGGAAGGACAAAAAAAATTAGATGAAGTATAAGTTCTAGGGGGAACCCGTTAACTCTAAGGTCACCACAACTTGGAAGGAGACCTCTTTGATACAAACATTAGACATATAGACATTGATGAATTCAAGCAAAGAGTCTGGATCAACCCTATGATAGAGAATGCAAGACTGATAAGAAGCAGTGGGTTGACCAAGGCTATAGGCTTCCCTCCTGCTCTTGTTTCCCCTGACCTTTTTATGGCCTGCAGAGAGGCTTACCAAGAGATCTGGACCATAGTGGACAGGGATGGGAACATTTTGGCTGACATGTCTCCCAAGTGAATAACAAAGAATTTTCATATCCCTAATTTTGGAGAGATGGAAGTGCCAACCAAAGATGATGGCAAGGCGATGTGGGATGAAGACCCTCTCAAACGCAAAAGGCTCATCAACTAGTACTGGTTAAAAGAGAAGAGGGGAAATGCAGCTAAGGTTCCCCAGGAGTTATTTTGCAGTGACTATTATGAAGATTACCATTACCTGGTAACCTTGTTGAGAAAAGTAATGGGCCTTCCAACTGTGGCCTACTTCTAGGAGTGGATGTTGTACTTCATTGTAGAGATTCTCTGTGGAGAAGCCAAATTCTACTGGACAACGATAATCAGTGATTGCTTTCATGAGCAATTTGTGGCTGTAAAGAAGACCTCCCGATTCTATACGACCTCATATTTGGTTTATTCTTTGGCTGACCAGACATAATATAGAGGTTTTTTTTGAGCTCTTGATGAAGAACCAGGTAGAGATTTGAAGGTTTATAACAAGTACCCTCAATTGCAATTCAAAAACTTCAAGAGGGAGTACTAAAGAGTCATTGACACTTTCATAGGTCATATTATCAGATTGCTAGGGGGTAACATTGAGAGAAGAGTCTCCCATAGTGCCAAAGATTTCCTCAAGCAATTTTCCTTCTTATTCATCATATTTCCAAAGTTTACATACATTTGCGCTGAAGGATTTTTAGAAAAACCATACAAGCTGCCTTGATATACCAATGACCAAATAATACGTTAGAACTCTCTTGACAGCTGCGGTGTGCACACACCCTCCTAAGCAGCAAACACAAGGCAGGGATTTCTTATCCCCTATCCTTTGGCCAAGGGCTATATGAAGTCCACACATCCCAGTGTTCCAACAACTTAGACAAAGAACTCATGGAGTACCACTTGAGGTTTCACATTACTCGGTCGTAAATGGACCCTTATGGAAAACTCAAAAGGATGGTCGCGACTAAATATACCCATTGGCATAGTGTCAAAGATTTTTGGGATAACTGCAAGGATGATAATGAAGTGCGAATGAGGCACTACATGAGAATGACAACACATTTTGTAAATAAGGTCAACTTGTTCCCTATACCGGATCAAGTTGCAGAAGATGAGAATATAGTGATGGATCATCGGTACAATGCAATTGCCAACCTGCCTTAGCCACTGATTGATTGGAATGAGCAAGAGGTTGATGACCTTGATATTCTAACCATGCTCATTGAGGCTAGAACAAAAGAATGGATTGATGGGAAAATTTCCCAATTAAAGTAGCAAGGGGTCACTTTGACCTATGAGGGACTTGAGGAGGAAACTACAAGTGAAACAGACAGTGAGATGACTATTGCCCCATTAGGAGAGACTTCAACATCCCCTTTGGCCACCAGGTTAAGAAAAAGAAAGGGAGCTGCTGAGCAACAACCCAACCCCAAGGTCTATGCGAGAAAGGATTCAGAGGGAGAACCTTCCTAGAAACACAAGAGGTCAGGCAGGTTCACAGAGATGCCTACCATTGAGTAAGATCTGCTCCATGAGGGAGAAGAAATAGAGGTTGAGCAACCACAATCTCCACTTGCTGGCTCTGATACTGCCATTAAATCCAGTGCTGCTCCTTTACCTACCTCTTAGGTGATGGTTGCTACTTCCCTGCCTGTAGTGGACATCTCAGTCTACCTTGCCTCTTCTCCACCTACCATGCAGGTTGTAACCATTGAATCTTCTTTTGCCACCACCTCTCCACTTTCCTCCGCCTCCATGTCTCTGACAACATCACTTATCCTGGCAACAAAAAAAATGCCAATGCATGTGCTCTCACTTCCAAAGGCCTTCTCCCAACATATGCAAAAAATTCCTACAGAGCTGTCAGGAGTGATGATGAACCCAACTATTCAGGCTACCTTGGTGTAGATTCTTGCTAATATCCTCACCTCTGCTCCTCCAAATAAACCACCAGAGATGAAATCCACCATGGAAATATCAGAAGAGTTGGAGAGATGAGAGAAAGAGGCCAAAAAAGAGATCAAGGAGGAAGTGGATGATTACAATGAGCATCCCGAGTTCCAACACCTACCAATTGATGAGGTGACACACAAGGGTGAAGAGACAAAACCCTCTAAGGGTGATGAAGAGGATGATGGTACCAAATATATTGTGGAGACCTTTGATGCCCAATCTAAACAAGTCAGGGACAACACGACTAAGTGTGATGGAGATTGTGATACACTTACAGGCCGATCCAAGTAATGGAACTACCAGATGATTTAGTTTGATATAATGGAGATTGATAAGCTTCAGATTTTAATCAACAAGTTCATGGAAAATGTCACTTTGAAGAAGTAGGAAGGAAACCCAGTTATTGATGAAGAGCTCCTCACATAATAGCTGCAACAAAGGAAATCAATAAAAGACAAAAGTGCTACAGTGATGCCACAAAAGACAAAATAGGGAAAAGACAAGGATGTAATTTTAAATTGTAATATATTTGGGGGTAGGTGAAACCCTAGTTTGTAGTGAATCTTGGCCACACAATGCAAATCAATCTTGGCCATTCATTTTTCTTTTTGAACACTATAAATAGGGGGTCTCCTCTCATTTTCAAGAGAGAATTGAGTTGTTGTAATGACACGCTGCTGAAATTTTAATAGAAGTTCATGCTTTTGGTGAATTATTGAGTTTTAGTTACATGTTACATGGTTCTTCTCCCATAGTTAGTTAATTTGAGTAGATTTACTTTGCTGTTCTTCATGTGTTAGCTTGCTTTAGTAGATTAGTTGATGCTATTCATTGGTTTTGAAGAATTTTGCTATGTGCTGACAACTTTCCTTGTCCATACTTTTTGCTATTTGTTGATGATAAACAACTATGTAAAGTTAGTTTGGACATAATTTAAATCTGCTCTAAAATTCCATTGTTTGTTCATGCTTATGGTGAATGAATGATCGAATATCTGAGTCCTTAGAAGCTTGCACCAATTTCATGATACTGTGAGGCAATCTGGTTAAGTGAAATTTATTTTTATGGAAGCTGTCTACAGTAGGGTCCTCAATGATCATTGTTCACTATTATTTTCAGATCCAAGAATTCCTTCTCCTCCCTGCCCTTTTGCCTTTTTTTAAGAAGTGACCTATGCTAAGGTTCATTGTACATTGTAAATCCAAATCTCAAGCTGAAATACGAGTTTACGACAATTGTTTGAACTTGCAACAATTTGCACACCAACTTCCTATCTAAGGAACTCCATTTTAAGATTCACCTTCCCTCTAGCTTAACTCCGTAAGTCTACCTTGTGATTACTAGAAAAATCACATTGAACCAAAATGATAAATTCCATGCATGTCATGACCTGACACCCAAGAGACCTTGGGGTGATTTTTAGTAACTTGTTGTTGGAGATTGCCTTTCAAGAGAGGTAGTGCACCTATGCACTGCCTGTGTTGAGAAGTGCAAAAAAACACATCAACAGAACTGGTGCTAGAAGGAGGGACATTTGAGCTAAGGTGGATCAAGGTGATTCACTCTTCCCTGAGAGGTCTCGAAGAGTTTTAAGGTCTACTCCAAATAAAGGGGAATTTTAGGAATTACAGCCTCCCACAAGGGCTAGAAGAACTAAAAGAGGGGACACAACCTCTTCTTCTTCCTCCGTTCCACCCATTTCACCTTCATCTATGCCTCCTTTCTCCTTCCATTCACCTCAAACTTAGTAGAATTCCTTCACCTTCATCCATTCCGCTCAGCCATACCACATAACTTTTCCACCTCTTGCTTCCCACAACTAGGGTGCTGCCCCCTCCCCTGCCCTCCAAGTCCAAGTCACAGTCCCAACTGTCACAGCCCCAATGTAGCCCCAAGTCACTATTGAACAATAGATACCACCTCCACCTCCCCTCATGGATTGGCTGGGGAATAATCCTTCTTCATTGCACTTCAATGCCTACCATGACATGCCTAAGAATCTAGAAAGATTCTGTACAAAGTTCAATCCCCGGGATCCGCAGAGGACAACTAAGGAGCATATCAAAATATTCCAAACAATGTTGAAAGACATGCAAATTGATCAGGTTGATGTGGCATGTAGGCTCTTCCCTTATTGGTTGGGGGAAGAAGCATTTTATTGGTATATCAACTGGTCGACAGGATCCATTACAACTTGGGATTTTATGATGAATTCCTTCTTGCACAAGTACAAGATCCTGATCAGCCCTTCAAAGATATATCATCAATTCACATCAGTGGATAGGGAAGCTAACGATCTGATCAAATCCTTCAACAATTGATTCCACTGAGCCTACTCGAGGTTGCAGGCCTTGTATGTTCTCAATGATGCTACTGCCTTTCCAGTTTACTACACAACACTAGATAACCTCACAACTACATTGGTAAAGAGAATGCAACCAACTCCAACTTGGTTAGTTGATGCTTACATCGAGGAAGTTATTGCTAGTACTAACTTAGAGAAAAAAATTTCTAGTCTGCTGCCCTCCTTGGGTCCTGTGGCTCATCTGATGCAGGTTCAAGGGCTCAACCAAGCATTCACTCATCAGACACCTCTTATGAACCAAGTGCCTCAGCTGCCCATAGTCTCATGTCTAGGACATCTGATGAACTAGATGCCTCCCGTTCCTTCGTTCTTACAGTCTCAACAACAACAGACCTACTCCCAGGCTCCCCAACAGTAATAGGCATACTCTCAACAACCTCAAACACTATTATACTTGCAGGGACCAAAATTTCCTCTAGCACAACAAAATCAGCCGGTTGCCTTGCCCATTTTCCTTCAAAATCAAGTGTTGCAACCAAGTAACACTGAGAAAGATCGGCTTGATGAGCTAACCGAAATGATCAAGAAAATTCCCACAAAGATGAAACACCTGAGAAATTAGAATAATAAACTGCAAGCTTCCTAGCGGAGCATTCAAGCCAACCTCAACAAAGAAAATAGGGACAATCATGATGTAGGTCCTTCCTCGGGACAAAGTTATGAAGGAGGACAAAATTCTAATCAGAATTTTGAAAGGAGACCAACCCAAAGAAAAAAATAGGACATGAAATACTAGGCCCAACAATGGAGGTGTTCCTAATCTGCTTGACTAGCCTGCTAATGCTGAAAAGAAAACCAATGGTGTGTACCTTGCTGAAGCAACTCTCTCTGGATGGTGCCGGATTCATAAAACTAGTAGGCACTCCAAGTTGGACTACCCTGAGTTCCTCACAACTGCAAAAATATTCCAAGTTGAAGTTCAAAATTCCATCGACAATGTTGGATGAGACGACTTAGTCCCATCCGAGCCCTATGACTCCTCTTGTCTCATGGTCAATCTAGTGCCATTCCCACGAAGTGAGAAAAATGTCCAAGAATGCAAGGATGATCCACCAAAAGAGGAAAAAATCCAAAAGGTAAGTAGTGAAGAAACCCTATCTCAGATTTTTGATTCAATAGACAATGGTCCAATAGATGAGGAAGAACTATATGTAAATGTGGTTCATATGTTCCACCAAAGAGCGACTCCCTACTACCTTAGGAATAGGAAGGTGGGTGAGACTTTTATGACTTCCACTCTGCCCAATTACTTCAACACCCCACCTGACCCCAATGCCAACAATAATCCTGGTCTTTCTCATGTGTCCACTCAATACCTCAACAAGGATAGGCCATTAAATCAGCCACAAAACCAACCTCAAGGTCAGCCCCAAAATAAGTCAAGCCAGACACGAGCTCAACCCGCTAGCTCTGACATAGGTAGAGCCTTCAAAACTGAAGTTGAACAAATGGGCGAATATGTTGCCGAGGAGTTCAAGAAGAACAAAATCAACTTGTCCTCCTTTGAGTTACTTAAGGTTCCTATAGTTAGGCATGCCTTCTTTAGAGTTATTAATGGGACTCCTTCCTCTAAGGCAACATAGGAAATGCCAAACAAGAGAGTCTCTTTCAAAGACCTTCCAAGTGAGTCTGTCATTCAGAAAATTCATGGAAAGAAGGTAGATCCACCCCAAAATCAGCTGACAGGTAAGCAACCCGCAAAGGAATTGGATTGAAAAAATAGGCAAAACCCTAAGGACCAACACTTTTTGCAGGATAAGGATAAGGCTAGTGATAAGAATAAAGCTCAGGTAGCTCAAGTGGACATACCTATGGGCCTATTCCAAGGAAAGTTGGAAACACTGCCCTTCCTCACCACCATTTGGATATTCGGAAAGAATCTACACAATTACCTGCTTGATTCGGGAGCATCAGCCAATGTCATGCCCCTAGTAGTCTGCAAAGCTCTTGGGATTACCCCCACACCTTCAAGAAGAAAAGTGACTCAACTAGATAAAATAGAGGTCAACATAGTGGGAGAAATGAATCAGATCCTAATGCAGATTGTTGCAGATCCAAGGGTGTAGTAGGTCATTGACATTCAGGTGGCAGACATCCCCGACACCTATGGGATTATCCTTGGGAGAGACTTCACTAGAACGCTGAATGGATATGCTGTGACAGATCAATCTCATATGTGGCTGCCATGGAAGGGACTACCAAACTAGATTTGAATAGATCATGAGCCATGTATGAAGTTCATGATTATCGAGTACAACAACACCAACGAGGTGCTCTTTGCTGAGACTGAGCTGGGGAACTACTCTCCGGTCTCATATCAAGAAGAGTTGGAAGATTCAGGAGAAGGGATGATTGAAAAAGTCTTCCTGGTGTAATGCATCCCTTCGATCAATTTAGCCCATACACCTCAGGGCACATAAATGCTAGTAGAATCCGACGATGAAGAGTTTCCTAAAGATGGAACTTTAGGATTGCTGGATGAATTCTGAAACTTTATGGAAAGATGCATACAAAATTAGCTTAGCTTGTGTGCAAAAATGAATTTCCAAGAGCTCCTATTACCTAATTGGTGTAGGGTACATGACGC
This sequence comes from Sequoia sempervirens, assembly GCA_007258455.2. NCBI lineage: Eukaryota > Viridiplantae > Streptophyta > Pinopsida > Cupressales > Cupressaceae > Sequoia > Sequoia sempervirens. The sequence goes on from VDFB02299295.1 coordinate 273,874, forward strand.
TTCCCACTCTGAGTTTGAGTGTTGTTTGTGCCAAAGAGTAATGGAACATATCAAAGGGAGGGTCACCCCCAAAGAAGAGCTATCGACGAAGCAACTTGCTGTCGACTTTACCTAGCCAACACCTACCCAAGAAACCTTTGATGCAAGTGTGAAACCAAAGGAGAGGCCACACCTCATTGGCCTAAAATTCAAGGACTTGCCTAAGTTTTGGACGCTACGCTTCAATAGGTCCAAATCCAAACAAGGAGCTAGCGCTGGGTTTGAACTTATCAGACCTATAGGTAAAACCTATTTCGTTGCTCACAAACTTCGATTTTACTACACCAATAATGTAGCAGAATATGAAGCCTTAGTTCATGGTCTCTTAATGGCTTTAAGAAAGAATGTTAAAATGCTACAAGTTTTTGGTGATTCAAAATTAGTGGTAAAAAAAGTCAGAAAATTGTACTCATGCCATGCGAGAAGGTTGGAAAACTATAGGAATAGAGTTTGGGATCTCTTAGAGAGTCTAGATGCATTTAATATAGTCTAGAAACTACTTTCAACCAGAATAATATTTCCAGTTAGGAACTTCACATGGGTGGCCAATTTGGTCATGTTAGGAAAAAGAACAGAGAAATTAGACTGTGCGTGGACTTCTATAATTTGAATAGAGCTTCAGAGAAGGACAACTACCCAGTGCCTTCACTAGATGAGGTACTACAAATAGTCAATGGATTGCAGATGATTTCCTTCCTTGATGGATACTCTGGGTACAATTAGGAGATGGTGCAGTATGAAGATCATAATAAAACAAAGTTCACCACCAAGTGGGGAACCTTCTCCTATAAAAGGATGCCATTCGGGCTCATCAATGTTAAAAAAACAAGGACAAACAACTGAGAGGGGGGTGAATCAGTTGTCACAAAACATTTAAACTTTTCAAGCTTTACGTAACTTAATCTTAGATCCGATGAATGAATAATAAACCATGAAAAATCAACACATCAGAAACACAAAGAACACCAAGATTTTTATGTGGAAACCCTGTTAGGGGAAAAACCATGGTGGATGTTAGTCCATAATATTATACCCTGTTAAAAGTATAATGAGAAAATAATGGGAATGCACATGCATTCAGGCACACTGCCTAGAGTTCACTGCTCAATTACAAGAGAGGAATCACTATCCAACAATACAAAACTATGGATTATATCCACAGAGTATGAACTGAAAGAATAACTTCTACACAAGCTTGATTATAGTTCCAATTAAGCACAAAAAAACCTTCTTCACTCTTCGCTCAACCTTCTTCTCACTCTACTCTGCAATCGAATGATAGGAACACTATTCACACATCTACACTTTCTCTGGCATACATTCACTCTTATGCACACACTAACTTCGCTCAAACAACCGCTCTTATATATCTACAACATGAGATTACACCAACTTAGTTGGCTAGAAAATATTAAAAATATTTTCAAAGTCGGCCAAATTACAATTAAATTTGCAATGTGAATCCACCAAGGTTAGCCACAACATAGTGGAGACCCAAAATAACAACTCCAACACAAAAATATTTCAATTAATTCCACCTCGAAGATCCACAACATACTACCACCATCAAGTCGCCCAAGAACATGAAAAACTGAAGATACAGAGAAAAATATTTGACCACGAACACGCGAATCAATGTGGACGTACCACAAAGATAGAGCATGATCTAGAAGCATCCAAAAACAACAAGAAATAACAAAGAAACATCCACAACACTAGAAACATACAAAATTCACTCAGGAACACTGACAAAACACAGAGATACTGTTAGAACACAACTGTTCACAACATGATCAGATCTTCATGTAGGCCTTTGAAACTTCCAATGGATGAACTAGATATACTCAGTAGAAAACCCTTTAATCCACACCAACTAATCTTCAACGTACAGAAAAAGACACGTTCATGACCTTCACAGTTCCACAGAGAACCTGGAACACTACTTTTAACAATTCTCTCAATATCCTCAACATATACAACCTTCAATACACCAAATGCTAATAGTGTTGACATCAATGAAAACCACATATCAGAAACACAACCACAACATCCAACAATATCCCCCTTTGGAATTGATGGCAACACATGATGTGAAAAACACCATCAACTCAACTCATAATCAACACTCTTTTGACTCTCCTTTGTTGACCTCTTCTACATGAACTTCTCCAGATAAGAAATTTTTTTTCACATTACACTTCTCCCCCTTTGACATCAATGGCAAAGATAAACATTATCTAAATCCACATGCCAACTCTGAACCACATATCTGCACATCTAACTACTCCCCCTAAGTAGCAACCACAAAAACATCAATCCAGATTAGAATATGATCATGAAATGCATAGATTGATGAAAATTAATGCATCCTAGTTCACTACAAAAAATCCCTGTGATTTGCTCCACTTTTTGCTCCATTTTTTGCTTCCACCAACTGTTTTAATGTATTTTTTAGCAATTTTTTGTAAACGTCAGTGCTATTTATCAAGATGGTGCACAATTTTTGGCATTTATTGTGCTGACTAGTACAAGTCAGTGCTAATTTAGGCACTAATTAGTGCCCTAAGTAATGTCGTCTTTAGCACCGATATTAGCTTTGAGTGTAGCGCCTTCTTTTAGCTCCAAGTTTAGCTTTGGGTTTAGCGCCGGTTTAGACACCCCTATGTTGAAGAGAATTATTTATATGTCTCATCAAAACATAACTCTTGGATATAACGAAGTAATGTTGATGAGACATTGAGATATCGGTAAGAAAAATAAGATTGTCTCATCGACACTCTTCAAGTAATGATCAAAATCATACACCGCTATACCACCAGGAAGGTGAGCAACATATGCGGTAGAGTGGTATACACTGCAACCCCGCAGTAGGAAGCCTTGAGCAAGGTGGTAGTGCGGTAAACAACAAAAGGGAAGGGCAGAACACTGCTATACTGCAGCGATAATTGCAAGTCTCCCCGACATGGTAGAATTACACTGATATATAAAGAAATACTGCTGAAGGAAAATATCGATGAGACAGTGGCATATCGACAAGAGGTATTAACTTGTCTCATCGACACCAGAAACCAACATCAGAGGAAAATAAGATCTAATGTTGACGAGACATTGAGATATTGATAAGACAAATAAGATTGTCTCATCGACACTCTTCAAGTAATGATCAAAAGCATACACTGCTATACCGTTGGGAAGGTGAGCAACATATGCGGTAGAGTGGTATACACCACAACCCTACAACAAGAAGCCTTGAGAAAGGCGGTAGTGCGGTAAACGTGGCATCATTACAATTTACAATAATAAATGCATAAAATCATATTAGTAGCCAAAATTAAATGCTATTAAATTATTAAGGGTTTCCAAAACTAATATGACTGAATACCATGCCATCCAAAGATAAGTGAGTTTTCCCAATATCACACTCAATTGTAGTGCACTAGTGTGGAAGGAGCTAAGGATACGAGAAGAAGAAGTCTTGCAAGCGTGAAATACTTGGGTAAGTGCACAAAAACTCTTTGAAAGAGCTCTATTAATATAAAAAATCTTTCAAGGTTTTGTCATCTAAAGCCATAGTAGAGAAAATTGAAACATGCCTCCTAAAAGAAAATAATCAGAAGTCAAAGAAAGTCAGCCTAAAATTAAAGATGAAGAACCTAAAGTAAAGAGGAGACCACTCCATTAGTCCATATTAGATATACTTCCAGGGTCTACTAAAGATGGTAATAAGAAGTTTCTCGTGGACACCACACAAAGTTGTAGGGATGCCCTCATTTCCAAATTTGGATGGGACCTATTTTGGTATTTTTACAGCAAGAGAAATAAGGAGATTCCAGTGTCAAATGCTTGGATGTTAGATATAGCAAGGTTGATTGTCCCAAATGTGTTTGTTGATGTAGAATTTATCAGATTGCTAGCCAAACACTATCACTCAGCTACCAAAACAATAATGTTTCCAAATGACATAGTATTGGTAGAAGTACCCAGAAAAGCCATCATTGAGTGTTTTGGCTTAAACAAGCATGCTCTGACCAAGATAAACCTACAAAAAAGTGAGGAGGGTTATGCTAGGTTAAAAAGGACTTAAAGAAGTGATGAGGTACCCCTATATATGAAAAGAGGCATTTGTAACAGAACATTCCCCATATCTACTACCACTACTAAACCATTTAATGTGACAAATTTTTAGTATTACTTTGTGAATACATATTTAGCTCTTTGCCAAGTGTTGGGGATAGATTATCAAGATAAAATGACAATAGGCCCAATGATGATGGCCATGCGAATTTAAAACCATGAAACTAATATTGAACATGACTTTGCTTCATACCTTGAGAAGGCGTTAGATGATGATTTCTCCCAAGTTATAGAGGATAGAGCACCGATATCATTCAGACACTATTCCCTACTATGTCATTTGATATTGTATTAGAATAGGGACTAATGGACTAAAATAATGGACTTGGCTATAGTAGATGAGCAAGGGAATCCCACACCTGTCCAGAAATGGTGCTATATTTGGGACAGTCGATGCAAGAATTCAAGCTTTGTTGTATTCTACGAAGACTTTGTACATAGAATCCTTCAAGTTCTTGGGTATGGAATACCAAGATTGTTAACCAAAATGTTGCAACTAGTGAGATCTTTGGCTTTAAGACTAGAGCAGGGTCATACACACAATTTTGGAGATTGGTTCTTCCTTCCGAAAGTTACAATAATAAGAGTTTATGGATGCCCTATTGCTCCACACATATTGCCAAAATTTGTGCCCCTCAGATTAGCATTTCTTGAATTTATGTGGAAAATGATTTGGATGGAGAAAGATGTAATGCACAAGTAGAAGAAAGGTACTTTCCTACCAAACCAAACCAAGTGTGAAGATTGGACTGTAGGCTCAAGCACACTAGAGGAGTTACAGTATTATTTGAAGACAAGATATGCATTGAAATCTAGAAAAGAAAGAGCCTTTGACCCTGAAAATCATATGAACAACATAAGGCACAATCTTCTTGCCAAAGTGAGAGTGCCACACCAAGTGGATTTTGAAGAAGATGTCATAAGGAACTGCATTACTTATAATGATGTATTTAGTAGAAGGAAAAAATGGGAATATATGAAGAAGGTTGAAGAATGGACGAAGTGGAGGTCCAAGGATTTCCTAGGATAATTTGTTGAGGAAAAGGACACCATCAAGAAGATAGAATTGATAATTGGTAGATATGAAGACTTGTACAAAAAGAAGGAAGCATATCTCAAAGAACATCATAGTGGTGCAACTACAGAGCATACCCCAGGTGAAACCTTTGAGCCTCCCATGGAGCAGTTACCTCCCAAAAGACAAAAGACATGAATTATTGAACAATTTGTACCTTATGAGGATACTAAAGAGGTGTGCAATACTAATGAAGTGGCTATATTATTGCAGACATTGAAAGGTGATATTGAAGTTGATCATGATCCCATCCTTGAGAGTAGTGCCCATAAACATGAGGAAAGGATGGGTGATGTAGAAAAAACAAGTACAAAGGTACATGAAGATGAAAGGGAAATTGCAGCTAGGAGATTCATAGAAGATGATGAATTCATTAAGACTCCTAAGTTTAAGGATTTATTGTTGAAGATGAAGATAAAAGAATTTCAAGAGATGATGGAATCAACTTAAGCAAGAATTTAAGAATCAGAGAAAAATGAAATGGTAGCACAAAATTTCCAGGAATTAAGAGTTGACAACATTGACATTAGCCTCCAGAAGGCTAGAGAAATGGTCTTGAAGAGAAATATGCTCATTTTCCTTGGATTGGAATTAAAGAAAATGTTTCTACTTGATCAAGTGTGGGCTCAGGAAGATCCAATGCTAGTTTTAGAATTTGACTCCAATGAAGGTGTGAGTAGAACTGGGTACAACCCAAAGATTGAAACCCTATCCATATGGATCAAACAGAAAAATACACAGAAGCCGAAATTATTGGATACAATTCAAGGGATGAAAGGGGTAGCGATGGTAAGGACAATACAAGATACCACCCCTTTGGTGGCAACCACAATGACCATGCATTTGGCCATGTTCACTCAAGCAACTGTTAAGGGATTAGAAGGAAAATTGAAGGAGTATGAAAAGGAACAAAGGTTCCTAAATGATGAAGTTAATAAACTGTACATGGAGAATGTCAAAATGAAAGAACAATTAAGAGGAGTAGGACCCTCACAAAGCAAGGAGATGGTGTTATACAGGCCTCCTATTGCTCTAATGGATATTGTGAAGAAAATTTCTATAGAACAGGTAAAAACACCAGAGAAGGAAGTGGATGATGTAAAGAAGGCCAACAATCAAACCCAGGATGAAGTGAAAAGATGAATTTTTGAAGTTATGGAAAAGATTCTTGAGCACAGGATAAAATCAATTATGGATAAACTGGAGAATGTGCATGATAGTTATAGAATACTTCAGCAGGAATCAAATAAAGACACATATGCTTGTATTAGATCGTTTGTTCAAAAGGTGGCAGCCTATTCACCACACTTTGGCTAAGTTATGTAAAGTTATACAAAAAAGTCCTGATGCACCCACAACATTAAAGCCAACTGAACAAACTGTGAAGATGATTATTGATGAATTTCAGTATGTACAAGGGTTTGATAAAAATATTGTAACACGAATGGATTTATTCCATACCTGCAAACAATGGTATATACCTGAAATTGTGAGAGATGGTGATCAGTTGGAGGACTTGGATAAGTGGAAGAAAGAATTCATTCAGGTTGTTCATAAGTGCATAACTCATATACAACTGGATGATGATGATACTAGTCTTCCCAGAACAAATTAGATCATGGATGGGTTGATTGTTCTTGATGCGGGATACCTAAAGTTTGTCAATGATACAAAGGAATTACTAGATAGTCAATGGAAAACTCATCTTGCAAACATGCAAAAGATCCAGGAATATAAGTGGCCATCAGATTTACGGTGTATCAATGGGATGAAAATTATTTGGTTTCAAAAGAATAGTACACTGCTCGGCGAGAGAATTTGGAAATTCATCATGGAGAGGAAGAATTTTCTAGATCAATGATCATGGGTCTTCTACGTTGAATATTGGAACCATATGTCAAAATGTCTTAAGTCTTGTTATTTCCTTAATTATGCTAATTAAATAGTTGTTAGTAAAAGAAGTAGTTATGAAAGGTCGTTTCTTTTTGTAAAAGGCATGTAGCTTGTTGCTTCCTCTATAAATAGGAAACCAAGGCCTAGTTTTAAATTATCATCATCATATATCATTTCCATTTTGAAGACTTCTGTTATTAATATATATCAATTGAAGCAATATAATGGAGACCATCTTATTATCAGAGATTCTCCATGACTGTGTTATCATTATGTACTTTTCTTATGTTTTCCATACTTATTTCTTCTTATATTTGAATGAATATTAGTTATTGAGCCTCAATACTGTGCTTATGTGAATGAATATGTTGATACAGTAAAGCATTTATTGTGGATGTTGGTAGAGCTGCTAAATTTTTTGAAAATATTTTTTTTGAAAATTTGAGCTTATTTTGCCTTGTTACATGTTCAACATAAAAATGGAAACTATTTAAAAATAATAAAGTTATCAAAGTTGCTTACTTAAATAATTGTGAGTTACATGCATTAATATTTTATTAACTTTTGTGTCTTCATGAACATATGTTGATACAAAATGAATGGAAGAAGCATTTATGTAATCCTAATTTTTTCTACCAACAATTCATACCAAAGATTGAACAATTTAAGGATATTGCAATAGGTATTAATTTAGGATATGATGATGATGACATATTCTTGTACTTGTATATTCTATGAAACATTCCTTATTTTCTATGAAACAGTGTATATATTCTTGTACTTGTAAATATTCTTTATTGTTATGTCTATATTAAATAAAATAGAGTTTGAATAAAAAATGCTTCACCCTTTTCTGTAAGTGAGTATGTGAATTATTTTTTAAGGAAAAATCTTACAGTGTTTACATTTTCAGTTTACTAGTTTCAAATCTTCATTTTCTATGTATATAAAATTGTATGTGCTCTTTATCTCAAATGACATAAAACAATAATATCATTAGAATCAGGGTTTTCAATTTCAGCACCATCATTGTCCACACTTTTCATATCTTGTTCACAAGTTTAAGTACAATATTCAAAATTTTATTTTTATTTCTTGTCCCAGTTAATCTTGATTCCTTTTAGCACAACACAGTAGGTGGCATGTTAAATTTCAAACATTTTCTATGCATTTTTTTGTATATATTATTTTCTCAGTGCATCATTATGTAACAACAATTTCACTTCTGAGATATATAGTAAAAATAAATAAAAGCACATGTTTTCTTTGTCAAGGGAAAGGTATGGTGAATACCCTATGTCTTTCAGATAAGTGTGCAAGCGAAATAAGACATAACTGGTTGAATTTGATTTTCTACTATACAATTGTTTTTATATGTGCTTTTTACTTTTTGCATGTGGATTACCCCCAGAAAGAGACTACTTATCTTTTCTTAAATGAAGCCTTTAAATTTCTTGTCTATTAAAGGAATTTACTGCTTGACAATAGGTTCGTGAACTTCATACAAATTAAGATTGGTGTAAAAGGCCATCCCCACAAATGTTGTTTGGTCTAGAATTATAATGGAAAATAAAAAATCTTGCTAGGAGAATAAAACATGTTTTCAATTGTCCAAGTACAACATAATATTACTGAAGCATTTCAAAGTTTAGGCCATAAGAATCATCCTTTTTTAAACATGGATTGCAAATAATTCTAAAAATTTAGAAGTATTGGTCATTAACATTATTGTTTGCTACAATGTCATCTAGTGTATCATTGTCAATGCTCATATGTTATTTCAAGTATTTAATATTATCATCCTCCTCATCTTGACCTGCATCATCTTTATCATCATTGAAATTTGTCTATAGACCATCTGTATTGTTACCAGATGTATTTGGATCATCATTTTCTATACCATCCATATTGTTGTCTTCCATATCATCATCTAACTCTGGATTGTTGTCTTCTTGTGCCTGAACATAACCATCTTCAACATAATCATGGATGTCAATTTCTTCAATGTTGTCTAATCCCTCTCTCATTTTGTTGGCCATCATTGTTTTGCTTAGTATCCACTAATGCATCGTCAAATAAATGCCTTAATCTTGATCATAATGTATGAAAAATATCCATTTTGGGTCCAAAATATCTTCATAGAAAAATACCTGCACATGAATGACATACATATATTAGACATTATATAAATTTTATGAAAATATATACATCAATTGAATAATGGGACATTATTTTATAGACTACCTTTTTTATACAATAATTTCTATAAAACATCAGTTGACACTCATTTATTATTCTTTGGTTTTCTTCCCTTAAGAACATCCTTAGGGAGACCTTGTTCTTCCCTCTTCTTTTGTGCAGGAGTGTGTTTTAAGAAGGGGTAATCAATGAATAACTCATCCCTAATTGTAAGGTCCATAATAGCCTCAACCATTATCAATCTATCAACCTCTCTTTCCATATCTCCATCTTTATCATTTATAACCTCAACAAATTGACAATTTGGTCTTACATTAGGGTCCCTTCCCTTACTACTATTTATAAATCCTGCAATATTTTTGTGTGTGTATGCACACCCATCTATACACATAAGATGAACTCTATTCATTTATTTTTCACTTTCCAATTGGAGACGATGTGTATACATATTCAAATTTAGACCATATGCTGACATGCTAGGCTTATATTCTGCTAGCCTTCTCCATTCACCACTGTAATATGACAGACCATAATATGGCATTAATATCCTAGTGGTTTGTTCTGAATTGTTTCTATGTTTGGATCCCACATGTAAATTTTGGACAATAAAGAGGCTTAGATTCACTCCATGAATATTGGAGGGTCATATCATGTAGCTGTATCCCCAAAATTGAAACACCTCGTACACTCTAGGTAGTTGTTGATCACTAGGCCAAGCGCAATATAGTCGACGATCAAATGTCTCTTTGTAAATTGATCTCAAACTTAGGGGAAAGTCATCATCTCCATCACATTCATTCTCATAGGGTATGTAGTCCACCTTCCCCTTGTCTTTAAGCAAATTATGCATCTTCACACTGGTTCTTGTTCTGTTACTTGTTTTCGTCAATACCTTATCTTCTAAGTTGGTATATTGGAACATATTTTTGTTAGATGTATCATTTGATAAATGATCATTGCCCTCTAGGCTGGAAGTCAGTGATCTAAGAAACTTTAAACCAATAATTTTATCCTGCAAGTATCCATTAAGAAAAAAATAGTCATTTAAATAATATAAAACAATGTTTAAACAAAGTATACATGTTATTTATATCAAATTGGAAAATTCCTCACCACAATTCCTATTGGATTTGAATTAATTTTAGGAGGCATACTACCGACTGGAAGCTCATCATATATGTAATGTCTTTGTACAATCACTCATTTGAATGTTTCTTTCCATGACTTATAAAACATCCGCAAACAACAATTTTCTCAAAGTATTCATCCCATGTACTATAGTCTTGACCTAAGTCTTCTTCAGTGCAATCATTTGTTGTGTCTACAATATCCATTGTCATATCCTCTTCCACCCACTGTTGTCTACGTGATTTAACTATTTTAGGTCCACGTCCACATACATATCTTGTTCTTTTGCTAGTTGAACACTTAGGCCCTGCATTTTCTCCAATCTCCATCTAAAATTATCAACAACATGCATTAATTTATGTCAAGATTGGATAATAAATTATAAATTTCAATAATACTATGAAAAAAGATGGACGTATCACAAAATTCCATCAGATCATTTTTTCCTAAGTGAAGTCAAAATTTGAGTACCTGATGTCCCACTTCATCCGTTGTGTCCTCATTTGATATGACATGATTTGTTTCCATGGCCTCGTCTCACCCATATAATACACAACATAGTAAATAACGTTTAGTACACCAATTATATCATTTCAATTAATATTCTATCCAACACAAAACCTCACTTTAGTCATATATTTGACATATTGATATCACGTTTTGGCTATCCTAATTTTCAAACTTTTCCCTTGATCATAGAATCACATTTAATCACCATTCCTGTGCATTTTCAACCAATAAGTTTGACCTTAGAGGCCTCATGGAAAAAAAAAATGACTTTATCTTCTCTACATTGTAGCATTTGTGAATTCATAAACACCTTCCTCCTTTGGTAGAGGTTGCTTTCTCTTCTTACCTCTATTGTATCTGCAGATTCCGTTGTCTCATCTATTTCCACCCACTTTCCTCTTAGCGATTTAGTATTTCTACACTGTCCATGTCCTCTCTCCATGGCCTCCTCTGTGAATAAAAATGCTGCCACAAAAGCTCTCACCGCACTACCACTGAGAAGGAAAAATCAACTTGCGGGACCACGGTAAAAACCGCTATATCACACTGAGCTAATGAAGGAGCCATGGGACAATGGTGGTCACCACACTATTGCACACTAATGGTAGAAGACTTTCTGGATTGTGGGAGTCACCGCAACATCGCTAGGAACAAAAGAAAGACTTGTGTGCTGCCATAGAAGCATTCACTGCACTACCACCAAGAAGGATGAAGCACTTTGCATAAAAACTGCTCTACCACACCGAGTTGATGAAGAGGCCACGAGACAACGGTGGTCACAAAAACAAGGTAGGAGTTGGAATTATTTCCAACACTAGGTCCTGTGATACACAACAATGAAAATAGTCACTATACAACAATGAGAGGTGCTAAATTAGGCGTACTTGACGCCACCTTATATGTCCCAAGAAGATTACATTAACGGCCAAAATTCAGCGCTAAATTTGGCGTAACTAATGCTGACTAAAGTGTGACTAATGAATCAAAATTGAAAATTTAAAACTTTCCCATGTGAAGGAAGAAATCAAAAGACAAAAAAGGGAAAAACGCCGTGCAAAGGAAGAGAGCGGGGCACTACCAACAACTAATGAATGAATGAATGAGAGATTTTAATGATGTCCATGAGACCAAGTGGCCTAAGGGACCAAGAACCAAAAAGCTAAGGAATCTCCAAACTCTTTTCCATGTTACAGTTTTGACCAAAAAATTAGCTGTCTTGTTGATCTTCTCCTCCTCAAATAACTTGTGCAAATTGTTAGCCTTTAAGTTGATTTTTTATGAGAAATTTGATTTAGTTTGTGACACCATAGGTAAGGTTACAATTTTTTTTCTTGCTTGAATTCGTGATTGTTTACTGCTCTTTGTATTGCATTCGAATTCATGATTGTTTACTGGTTCGTGGTCTAACTAGTCCAGGCAACCTCTAAATTGTCCCATCATTATAAATTGTAAAACCTTTGAGAAACCAACAAAAAATTTTACCCTACCCATTTGAGATTTGGCTCAAAATATTATAGCAAGAAGTGAGGATGCCTCCGTATTCTTTCCCTAACTTAGGTATCAAGGAAATAGTGAACTGCTTGGAAAATATGGGAATTGGGTCGGTCACTATTAAGCAACTACTAAAAATAAACACAAAAAAAACTTGGTTTTGCCCAGCCACGCCATAGTCACCGATGCCATGAAAAATTCATGCAAGATTGCATTATGAAAGAGTTTTCATGATAAGGTTATCAACACTAAGCAAACCGAGCGAACATATTTTCCCTAGGTTATCAACACTAAGCAAACCTAGCAAACATATTTTCCCACAAAACAAAACTTTTGTACCTGACAGTGTGTACTTCGTTTGCCTCCATAGATTGGATGAAAATAATTTTCCCTAGGCTGCCTCAAAATGTCAAGCAATGGAGGGAAGTGAGCATTGACAAAAAACTTGCGCCACAATGAGGTAATTCATTGTCAATTTATAGATTTGTAAATGTTTCCATTGTTTCTTTGAATTTTACTTTTTTACTTTTTTATTTCTAAATTTAAAAGAAGAAATATAATTTAAATATATATATATATATATATATAGGGACATGAGACTGACAAAGATAAAGAGGAATTGGCTTCCATATCAGGGGTAGACACAGTGAACAAATTGGTTAATGTGGACTGGACAACACTTGTCAGATACATAGAAAAAATAATCTATTAACGCCCCTCAAACATTGCAAACAAATCAATTGTGTCAAGGGGAATCAATTGATTCCCCAGCCAGTCTTGGATATAGCAGAAGATCTAGGAAGAAATTAGTGATAGTAAACTCTAAGAATGTGGAACAGGGAGTAGAGACTTCCACTCCTGGGACACAGAGTTCTACCATGCCATGTTATCAATCTTGCATTGGCAGCTACAATACGATGATAGAATACGAGGTGGTTTTAGGGGAAGTCCGAATGGCGGATGCTGGAAAAAGGTTTGTGAATAGGTTGAAGGAATCATGCCTTCAACGGTGCAAAGACCATCTACATTTTCCATTCTAAAAGATACCCATGCACCTAAAAAAAGCAGTTATCCATGACATGGAGACTGATTTTGGCATAGGTTGGTTTGTAAAGAAGATAAAGCTATGAATGTCTCAAAACTACAAGAGATTTTGGTGCAACCAAACAAAGAAGGGAAAAAAAAATCCATCCTGAGCTAAGGCAAGAAAAAAGGCCAATGGATGTAAGTGTGAAAGTATGGAGAGAGCTTGTAAAAGAATATGAGAAGTCCAATGCACGAAGGAAGTACAGTGAGGAGAGTATGTAGGTATTTGAATTTTCTCATAAGATCATATAAAATTTATTAAAAGATATTTAAATTTTATTTGTGCATAGTTAAATTGAATTAGTATATGTTTTAGGACAAGCCCTCCAAGGCTAGGCTTGAGAAACTTCATGCCACACATCACAATGGCCAGAAAGGTTTACAGGCCTTGATCTATACATTTGTAAGTATATTTAATATGTTAAATGATAATTTTTTTTTTATTTCATTGGAAAAAGTAAATGATTGCATATTAATTAGTTTAACTAGTCCATGTGCCATGTTTTGATAGGAGGAGAAATATGGCCGCCATCCAAAGCAATTTGAAAAGAATATGTTACAAAACAAAAAGTGGAATGATTTTGTAATCTGGATGGAGAATGAGGTATCAATAGTTGAGTTTCAATAACTTAGTGGGATATTGTTGTGTTAATATGTCAATTTCCATCTCTTGTTTGGAGTTGTTTATTGATGCATAGGATGAGTAAATAGAGCTAAAATCTTATGATTACAAGATGACTGTTTATGTGCATGAATAAATAGTAGAAGTATGTAGATGAACTCAATTCATCCGACTTTATGCCTCTTGGCAGAAATTCCTCTTGAATCTCTAATATCAGTTGCCCAAGACTTCCCTATAGCTTTTACCTTTTGTTTCCACCTTTCCTCTTCACTGTGAGACTCATCTCCTTTTTCCTTATATGCATTTCTGGCTCCGACTTCTAATTCATCCCATGTTTTTCCTTCCTCCTCTATAGAATCTTCTTCTTCTTCTTCGTCCTCCTCTGACTCCACAAGAGATTCATCTTTTGAACCTTCCTCATCTGATTCTGATTCCTCTTCTACATCAGAGGGTTCATAACCTTGATCTCACTCTTCTAAATTATTAGAATCAGAATCACTAGCTTCCATATTTGAAAATTCCCAACCACCATCTTCAAAAAATTTATTTGGTTCATCAATAATACACTTCAAAATTGGCCACTAGTTCAAGTTCATTCTGCTTTCATAATACTTTATATCCATGGAGTTCAACCATCCCTTGATGCCATCAAGTGAAGATTGAGAAATGGTGTACATGCAGAGTACATCCCACTTGAAGTCTTCAAAAACAATAGCCATATCAAATTCCTTTTGCCCAAGTCATACTCTCTCAAGGTTAACAATCTCAATCTCACTAATAGCAATTACTAAGAAAGGTAATTCCACCAACTCTACCAAACAGTTTATTGTAGGAACAATAAAAGAAAAGGATTTGAAAGGAATTCCATGAAAACCAAGCTCTCTAAATGGTATATCAAACTCTAGTTCAAAATATTTTAGATGAGGTTGCTCCCATATAAGCTCTCTTACTTGCTTTGACAAATCCTTGAAACTCTGTATTGATTTTATTTTTCCTATCCCTCTCTTGTTGTTCTTTCATCAGGATCATACATTGACCTTCTTGCCTCTCCTAAAGTTCGGACCACATCCATTACCTCCACATAAAACTAGACATCCTTGTCTTCTTGGTTCCTATGCCATGATATGGTTATGCAAATGAAAATGAAGCAAAGTAATCATCTCCTTCTCCACTGGCTAGAAGAATGCATGCTTAATGTTTTGAAACATGATATCAGCTCTCTCTTCTTCTCTCATGGTTGAATATTGAAATCCAATATGGTGGGCCTCTAGAGTTCCAGTCATCTTTCTTCCTCTTCCACCAAATGCTGGCCTGATCCACACGTCTGCCAACCTAATTGGCTTTGTTTTTGAAAGTTGAAGTTTCTCCTGAGTCACCAATGTAGCTCTCTCTGCCTTTTTAGACTCTTTCATTGCTACAAATTGTCTCTGGGATTTAATCATCTGTACCACATGGTTGATGTGCTTTGAATTCTTGCATCTAAAGGAAATTTCCTTAACATAAATACTTCTAGGGAATTTCAATGTTGCCATTGTAGTTGGCATTAAAGCTAGTACCTGCAACATTGAATATTATCCTTATATAAGAATTCCCTCTATCTTGTTGGCTTGTAACACTCTTGATGGTGGCTACATGAAATTTGATTCTAATTCCTCCTCTACATCAGAGGGTTCATAATCTTGATCTCACTCTTCTGAATTATTAGAATCAGAATCACTAGCTTCCATATTCAAAAATTCCCAACCACCATCTTCAATTTTTTTATCTAGATCATTAGTAATACTCCAAAATTGGCCACTAGTTCAAGTTCATTCTATTTTCATAAAAAATTATATCCATGGAGTTCAACCATCCCTTGATGCCATCAAGTGAAGATTGAGGAATGACGTCAATGTGGAGTACATCTCGTTTGAAGTCTTTGAAAATAATAGCCATATCAAATGCCTTTTGCCCAAGTCACACTCTCTCAAGGTTAACAATCTCAATCTCAAGTATTAGCTAGGGAATTTATAATTTTATTATGGTATGTGCACTTTCATATGATGTAATATGATTATGGTTTTGTCTCATATGTTGTAATATTAGATATATAACAGAAAAATAAATTATTGCATGAAATAAATAAATAATTTTCATTCTAAATGTTTTTCTTTTGTAGAACACGGGTCTTCCAGAAGATCAAGATGATCCTCAACATGATATAGATCCACAAAATATTAGTTCTGCCTGTACAGATCACATGGTAGAGGATGATGATGACATAGATGCGGAAGACACCGAGGCCGATGACAATGATGATGACGACGACGACGACGATGATCATGATGGTGATGATGATGATTAGATAGATCGTAACCAGTGACATTCATGATCATATAGACTGCATCATGGATCATTGCTGATATCATTATGATGACACTTTTCATGGTTACTATCATATTTATCATTTTCACATCCTACAGTACTATGTTATTAAGTTGTATCATATTGACATGTATCATTTTCAATTTTTCACTATATCATTTGGACATGTATCATCTTGACTTGTATAAGTTTGAGTTACATAATTTATCAATTTTATTTATATCATTTGTACATGTATCATTTTCACTTATGTCGACTGTTGGACATATCATTTTGAAATGTTTTTGATGTACTGCCATATTTGAATTTCAATTATTTTAGTTATATATGATGATAATCTTATTAGTATTGACTTGTCAATTTATATATATTAAAAGTGGTCGATGATTTTTGGATGGATATTTACTACGTATGATGATTTTAATTTACTGCTCAGGATGGATGTTGTCAAATTCAATTAAATTATAGATATTTGACTCACTTGTTTTAATTATAGATGATGATCATGTTACAATAATAGTTTAGGTGGCGATGAAAGGTAAAATTAATGCTTGGCACCTCCAGAACATAATTGAAAGTTTTGCGGTGAGCCACATTAAAAGAGGTGGTAATGTGGAAGTGGATATTGTCTTATCTAAATGGGCTTTAAATTTTGGTGAAATGGGGGAATTTAGGTCAAAGGATTTTAGAGGTGTTAAGTTAGTGGACAACGCCTTAAATGAACAAGGTGTCAAAGCGAGTGAAGTAGGTTTGACATGACAAGTGAAGGCAGGGGTGGCAGCCGGTGGTGAAGTACTTCATTAATAGAAAGTGCGGGCAATCCAAGATGGTGTTAAATGCAAGCCCTTGATTAAGATCTGTTAATTGCATTTGGAAAGGGTCAAGAAAAACTCTGCAAAAAACTTTGGTGGTGGCAGCGCTCAAGAGAAATGGAAGCCAATTTCACCTTCCGGTCATGAAGATCTTTGGACCCGTTTTATGGAGAGGTGTTCGAAAAATGACTGCAAGACCTTTTCCTTGTTCACGATGAGAGGCTAGTGCAATGTGTAAAAATGATTTGTGGTATGGATTTCGAATATCTAACACACAGATACCGAACCAACATGGATGTTTACTTCTTAATTGCGGCATGGGGCTTGGATTTAGGTGAACCAGAGGAAATGGCGACGATGGTGATGCAAAAAATTGTGCATGAAGATTTTCTGGTAAGCATGGAGTCCATTCTCGAATGGGCGGTTTCAAGTCTAGGTTTAGATTATTCTAAAGGACTGGTAGATGATGAAATTGAGAAGCTCTATGGGAGACTGGGGCTCAAACCCTTTATTTGTGGTATGGATTTTGGATATCTAACACACAAATACCGAACCAACATGGATGTTTACTCCTTAATTGTGGCATGGGGCTTGGATTTAGGTGAACTAGAGGAAATGGAGACGATGGTGATGCAAAAAATTGTGCATGAAGATTTTCTGGTAAGCATGGAGTCCATTCTCGAATGGGCGGTTTCAGGTGTAGGTTTAGATTATTCTAAAGGACTGGTAGATGATGAAATTGAGAAGCTCTATGGGAGACTGGGGCTCAAACCCTTTATTCATTGGCTCGAAGGAAAATACAAAGCTCTTTGTCGTGAGGAAGCATGTTTGGTATGGAAAGTGCTCAAACTCTTCATTGAACACTGGGATGGAAAGCGCTAGAAGAAGAAGTCAAGGAAGCGGTGGAAGAAGAAGCCTCTAAAGGAGATAGCCAAGCATCCGTTGGGTCCGGGTGGAGCTTGTTAAGATTGGTCATGTTTGTCTGTGTTTGATTTTGTTGTATTAAAGAATGTAACTCTAAACACTGTTAATGGTGGTTATTTTTTGTAAGGATTTTACTGGTAAATAGTTACGAGGTTTATTTAATGTTTTACTCTGCACATTAAGGTGCCTCTAGTTTTTGTCATTTGTAGTGGAATTTTGGTGGGTAATGACACTGAACAATAGATGTACTTTTTTATCTTTACAAGCAATACAAAATTTTTGTGGGTAATTGTCTTATTTAATCATATGAGTTAAATAATTAAATTACTTAGTCTATTTCATGGGTAATTGTCTTGTTATTTAATCATATGAGTTAAATAATTAAATTAATTAGTCTATAATCATATGAGTTATTTAAGAGGCACGATATATTTAACTAATTAAATTGAAATTATTTAAGAGACATGATATATTTAACTAATTAAATTTAAATAAAACATATTAAATTAATAAAAGGAAGCAAAATAAGAAGCATTTTTAGAAGCAAAAAGGAAGCAAAACAAGAAGCATTTTTAGAAGTAAAAAAGGAAGCAAAACAAGAAGCATTTTTAGAAGCAAAAAAGGAAGCAAAACAAGAAGCCTTTTTAGATGCAAAAAAGGAAGTAGCAATGGAAGTAAAATTAGAAGCAATCTTGGAAGCAAAATTGGAAGCAAAACCGGAAGCAAACATGGAAGTAAAATTGGAAGCAAACTTGGAAGCAAAATTGGAAGCAAAAGGGGAAGCAAAACTGGAAGCAAAAGCGGAAGCAAAATTGGAAGAAAAACCAGAAGCCTAATTGGGTGCTATTTCCAATGCTATTTTTGACATTATTTCCAACGTTATTTTAGGTGTAAATAGAGGTGCTATTTTCAGTGCTATTTCACGGTGCTATTTTAGGTGCTAACGGGGGCACTACAATTTTACTGTGCTAATTCTGGTGCCAAATTTGGTGTAAATGTCGACGCTAAGATGATCATGCTTGTTTGTGTCGAGTTTGGCACTGGCCAGCTCACCCAATTCGTGGACTGAAATACACTGAAATCTAGCGCTATTTTAGGTGCTATTTGCCTATTTTGCTATAGTGGTTAATATCAGGAGGGGTAATTACCCCTAGCATCCCTCTGAGATACTCAAAAGTATCCTTCGACAATGGATTAGTGAAAATATTTGTAACCTACTCTTTGGTAGGCACATACTCCAATCTGACTTCTTTCTCATTCACTTTCTCCCTCAGAAAGTGGAACTTGATTGATATATGCTTGGTCTTAGAGTGTAGCATCATATTCTTTGAAATATTTATAGCACTTGAGTTATCATAGTATATGGAAATGGGTTCATCATATACTACTTTGATATCTTTCAACATTTGTTTCATCCACATCACTTGAGTACAATTGTTTGCAACAACAATATACTCTGCCTTAGCAGTAGATAGAGAAATGGAGTTTTTCTTTTTACTCAACCATGACACTAGCTTCTTCCCTAGAAAGAAAGCAACACCACTAGTACTCTTCCTGTCATCTACATCTCCTGCCCAATCCGCATCAGTATATGCATTCAATGTAAGATCATCATCCTTAGGATACCAAATCCAAAAATCAACCGTTCCTTTCAAATATTTGAAAATTCTCTTTATAGCAATCACATGAGACTCTTTTGGATCAACCTAAAATATAGCAACCATACACACAACATTCATAATGTCTGGTCTAGTTTGAGTTAAGTAGAGTAGTCCACCAATCATTGATCTGTACCTTGTTTTATTTTCCTTGGGAGAATCATCATTCTGTGTCAACTTACATCCAGTTACCATGGGAGTACCAACAAGTTTTGAGTCTTCCATACCAAACTTCTTCAACAACTCTTTCACATATTTTTCCTGAGATATGAAGATCCCCTTGTCTAACTAAGTAACTTGTAATCCTAGAAACAACTTCATCTCACCAATCATGCTCATCTAAAATTCATTCTTTATTTCATCTGCAAACTTCATACATAGATTATCATCTCCACCAAAAATAATGTCATCAACAAAGACTTCAATAATGAACTCTTTGTCATGATCCAATTTGAAATACAAGTTGTTGTCAATAGTACCTTTATTGAATCCAAGCTTCAATAAGTATTTGTCCAATCTAGTATATCAGGCTCTAGGGGCTTGCTTGAGTCCATATAGAGCTTTCTTCAATTGAAAAAACTATGTTTTCCTCATCAGTTAGTTGAAATTCATCTGACTACTCAATGTAAACTTCTTCTTCTAATTCACCATTCAGAAAAGCAAACATCACATCCATTTGATAGACTTTGTAGTTCTGATATGCAACATAAGCAAGAAATAAGCTTACAAATTCAATTCTGGCAACAGGGGCAAAGGTTTCTTCAAAATCAATAACTTCCATATGAGAATACCATTTACATACCAGTCTTTATTTATTCCTAACCACTTCACCTTGTTCATTCAACTTATTCCAAAAGAGCCATTTAGTACCAATCACATTTTTGTCTTTTGGTTTGGGAACAAGTGTACATGTATTATTCTTTTCAATCTGCATTAATTCTTCCTTCATAGCTTCCATCCCATGTTCATCATTGCAGGATTCATGTACATCTTTTGGATCAATCATAGAAATCAAAGAATACTCTTCTGCAATATTTCTTCTAGTTTGCACACCTTTATTCTTGTCTCCTATAATTTGATTTTCAGAATGATTTAGCTTTACATACCTTGGAGTTTTGGGATTCTCTCAAACTTTTGATTCTTTTGCTCTTTCTTCTGCACTTGCACTTGTCTTTGCTTCCTGACTAACTTGATTTACCAGAACCACTGGAACACATGGAACACATGGTACAATTTGAAGTTGATTCTATGTCTGAACATTCTTCCCTAGGTTTGTATTATTTTCATCTGAATCATATCCACAATACCTGGATGATTTAGCATAATCTTCATCAACTTTGACATTTGCACTCTCAACCATTTTTCTTAGTCTTCTATTATAGCACCAGTAGGCTTTGGTTCTAGTGGAGTAAACTAGAAATATTACTTCATCGCTTCTTGCTTCAAACTTACCTATGTCATCATCTCTCTTGATGTAGCATTTTCTTCCAAGGACCTTGAAGTATTTAACAGTAGGCTTATAACCAAACCATAGCTCAAAAGGAGTCTTACTAGTATTACCATTCACATTTACCTAGTTCAAAGTGTACACAATAGTGCTTATAGCTTCACTCCAATATATTTGAGACACATTTCCTTCAATCATCATTATTCTAGCAACATCTAGAATTGTTCTGTTCTTCCTTTCTGCAACACCATTCTGTTGAGGGGTTCAGGGAGTAGATAACTGTCTTATGATTCCATGCTCATCACAAAAAGAATTAAACTCCCTGGAGGTGAACTCACCACCTCTATCTAACCTTAAGAATTTTATTTTTAGACCTTTTACATTCTCTGCCATGGCTTTGAAACTTTTGAACTTTTCTAATGCTTCATGTTTTTCTCTTAAGAAAGCAACACATATCATTCTAGAGTAATCACCAATAATCAACAAAAAGTACCTTTCACCATGAATACTTCTGACTTTGGAGGGACTACATAGATTAGTATGCAAAATTTCCAGTAATCCATTTGAATTATGTTGTTTGCTCCGAAAAGAAACTCTAGTTTGTTTTCCCATCTGACACTCCTTAAAAATTGTGCTAGCAGGCTTTACCAGCTTAGGAAAATCTCTTACTGCTTGAGAGGAGATTATTTTGACAATGTTATCAAAATTTATATGATACAACCTTCTATGCCATAACTAGCTTTCATCTACTTGAGCAATCAAAAAATTTTCACTCGCATCGCTCAGGTGAAAAATATTACCTTTTCTCAGTTTACTGGAAGCAATTAAATTTTCAAAGTTTCCAAATATCTTGCATCTTCTATCTTTGAACTTGAGATCATAACCCTTGTCCACCATCTGTCCAACACTTAACATATTGTGCTTCAATCCTTCAACATAAAGAACATCATCAGTGTTATGCTTACCACCAAGACAAATAGATCCTCTGCCACGAATCACACAAGCATTGTTATCAGCAAATCTCACAACTCCACTGTCATACTTCTCTAGAATTAAAAAATTGCTTTTGTCACCAGTCATATGATGTGGGCATCCATTGCCAATGACCCACTCATCCTTTTCTTCAATTTGGGCTGCAAGAGCTTTCTCAACTTTAGTAGATTTAGTAGCCTCAGGACTATTCTCCTTGATAGCAATGAAGACCCAACCATCTTCATTTCCATTATCTTTATCAAACTCATCATCAGTCATTCCTTCTTTAGCAAAGTAACATTTCTTTTGGAATCTAGATTTGTAAGGATTAGATCTAGGGACTCTTTCAGGATGTCTTGATGCAAAATGACCAATTTTACTACAAGAAAAACATTTGATATGAATCTTTCCTTTATACTTACCTTGTCCTCTACCTTTTGTATTTACAATTAGTTCTTCCATCTCTTCTAGTTCTTTCTCTTCCTCTTCAAGTTGTTTCATCTCTTCCTCATACTTGAATGTCTTTCTAGAGCTCTCTCCCGAATCATATATTTTCTTGTCTCTTTTGGATATAGTAGCCTTGAATGCAGTTTCAATCTTAGGAACATAATCACCAAATTCGCTCAACTCAAAGGCAAGAAGTTTTCCAATTAGTGTATCTCTTGTCACATTCGTCAATGATCTGAATTCTTCAATAGCATGAGCCTTCGCTTTGTAGGAGGTAGGAAATTATCTGAGCACCTTAGCCATAATTTCTTCCTCTTCCAGAGTTCCACTAACACATCTAATACCCATCACTATTTCCTTTACTTTTTGCATAAAAGAAGAAATATTTTCATCTTCACCCATCTTCAAATTTTCATACTTTCCTTTCAAACTCTGTAGCTTAGCCATCTTCACATGCACATCTCCTTCATAGAAAGTTTCCAGCTTCATCCACATCTCATGAGTTGTGTTCAAACCTAACACATTTGTCATATCCAAATCTGTTAGAGCACTCAACAAAGCTTCCATATCCCAGACATTATTCTCAGCCTCTTTAACTTCCTTAGTAGTGGAAGGACCATTCTGAGGAATAACATACATGTATTCTTTGTAATTTTCCAGAAAGGTTCACCAATACACTTCAAATGACACTCCATCCTAGCTTTCCGCAATGAGTAGTTTGCTCCATCAAATCTAGGACTGTCCTTCTTGTATGATTCCCTCTCAGATCACCTAAAGATTTTAAACTTCTTTAGAGGAACTTGCTTTGATACCAATTATTGGAAAAACAAGGACAAACAATTGAGAGGGGGGTGAATCAGTTGTCATAGAATATTTAAACTTTTGTAGCTTTACTTAACTTAATCTTAGATCTAATGAATGAATAATAAACCATGAACAATCAACACATCAGAAACACAAAGAACACCAAGATTTTTATGTGGAAACCCTGTTAGGGGAAAAAACATGGTGGATGTTAGTCCACAATATTATACCTCTCTTATATATCCACAACATGAGATTACATCAACCACTTAGTCGACTAGGAAATATAAAACATATTTTCAAAGTCAGCCAAATTACAATTAAATTTTTAATGCGAATCCACCAAGGTCGACCATAACATAGTGGAGACCCAAAATAACAACTCCAACACAAAAATATTTTAATTAATTCCACCTCGAAGATCCACAACATGCTACCACCATCATCTCGACCAAGAACATGAAAAAATGAACATAATGAGAAAAATATTCAACCACAAACAAATGGATCAATGTGGACGTACCACAAAGATAGAGCATGATCTAGAAGAATAAAAAAACAACAAGAATTAATAGAGAAACATCAAGAACACTAGAAACATAAAAACTTCACTCAGGAACACTGACAAAACACACAGAGATATTGTCATAACACAACTATTCACAACATGATCAAATCTTCACGTGGACCTCTAAAACTTCTGGTGGATGAACTAGATATACTCAGAAGAAAACCCTTTAATCCACACCAACTGATCTTCAACGTACAAAACAAGAAACCTTCATGACCTTCATAGTTCCACAAAGAACCTGGAACACTACTTTTAACAATTCTCTCAATATCCTCAACATATACAACCTTCAATACACCAAATGCTAATAGTGTTGACATCAATGACAACCACATATCAACAACACAACCACAACATCCAACAATCAATGTTGGTGCCAATTTCCAGCGTGCAATGGGCATTGCTTTCAAATAATTGATTGCAAAGTGTATAATCATCTACATGGATGATTTGACTGTGTTTTCAAAGAAGCAGAGTGATCATGTCTATGATTTATGCAAAGTTTTTTGAGGTGTCGAGAATTTGGAGTCTCCCTTAACCCAAAGAAATACATTTTCAGAGTCACTGAAGGGAAACTCCTTGGACATGTTATTTTAGAGTGGGGAATTTGCATAGACCTTGAGTGCATCCAATCCCTGCTAAGGATTCAACTGCCAGGTAGCAAGAAATAACTAAAATCTTTCTTTGAAAATATCAGTTTTGTCAGGAAGTTCATCACCAACTTTTCTGAAATTGTCAAGCTACTCAACACCATGTTAAAGCAAGATGTCAAGATTGAGTGGACCCTAGAAAAAAAGCAAGCTTTTGAAGAAATTAAGAAAGCAATTGATGAGGCACCTATTCTAGTTAGCCCAGACTATCTGAAGCCATTCTACATTTACTCCTTTGCTTCAGATCACTCATGTGCCAACATCCTGACTTAAAAGGATAATGATGGAAATGATCACCCAATCACCTTCATGAGTGCTGTGCTCCCTTGAAGGATGTTGAATTGTGATATCACAATGTGGAAAAGTAAGCATATGCTCTTGTCAGAGGAGTTAAGAAGTTCATACATTACATCTTATGTAATAAGGTGTTCGCCATTATCCCTAACCCAGTAGTGAAGACGTTACTAATGCAAAATGAGCTGGGAGAATGAAGACCCAAGTGTGTTACCTTACTACAGGAGTATGAAATGGAAATTCAGCCAATGAAGTTGGTACGAGGGTAGGAACTCACCCAGATGATAGCTGAAACAATACCAGAAGCAAGACTTGAACTCACAGTTCAACAGTATCATCTTGAAGATGTTTCCCCAGTGGAATGGTACGATGCCATCATCTACTATTGACTAAACCACAAGTGCCCACCACATCTACAAGGAGTTCAGAAGCATGCCCTCAGACTAAAAAGTAGCAACTATATGCTGTAGGGATCCATACTCTACAAGAGGAATCTCAAAGGTATCTATTTAAGATGCTGTTGATGATGTTTTCTACACAACAACAACTCAGACATAATATAATATCCTATCTCTCTTGAAAGGTAAATCTCTATCAACAAGCTTCAAGAGATGACCCCAAGGTCTCTAATGTCAGGTCTTGACAATGCATAAACAACTCAGTGATAAATGTGAAAATGCTGGTATCACAATGGGACCTTACTACAATCAAAATACTAAATTTTTAATTATCAGATCTAGCAATATGATGATACTTCAATCCTAAATTTAACCCGAATGATAAAGAAATAACGAAAAAGATAATGGTTTCAGAGAGATTTCTAGATTAATACTACTCCTAAGATTAACAATGCAAATGACAAAACACTTGAAATGGACCAATCCCTCAAAATTGATTTCTACTTGACCCAGATGAATCTGCAATCTTATAGAAACAATGCAATCTTCTAAGGTGTTAATATTTTTAGATCATGAACATTCATTCAAACAACCCTATTGCAATTGAAATGAATAAATCCTCAAAATGAACTAAGCACAATGGGTATAAAGGTCCAGGCTAACTTTGCAAAGCAACTAACAATCAATTGGTTGTGAAAAGTATGGACTAGGGATTGCTGCAACACTTCAAATATTAAACCATAAACATCATTGAATCAAATCTAAGCTAAATATAAATTTCCCTCAAAGCAATTCTAAAGATAGAATAACAAGAACCATGCAAGATAAGGAGAACACAAGTATGGCACCAAATCACAATGTCATTACTTGCATCAAATTATCCACTGTAGCAACAATTCCAACTTTCTATTACAATATTTGCTTGAGAACAACTACTTGCTAACTCTTTCTCTACTTAATTCGCTCTAACTATCTCTCTGTTTGTCTATATCTATACTTATGTCTAACTCTTACAAATGAGGCAAAATGCCAAATTTATAGAACCCCCCAAAACATGTCGGCCAAGATAGGGTTTTACAATAATAATTAATCCACAACAAGTCGGCCAAGAGAAATTCAAAATGAGAAAATGTGCATTAAATGCATGAACTTCATCTAGATTGGCCTGGGATCCCCAATGTAGCTCGGACCAATGCATGTCAAAATAATAGGGAAGCACAAATCTCGATGTAGCCCATCATTAACTACCTTCCCCTTTGTCTTTATTTCAATCCAACATTTCATGCACCTTCAAAAGCACCTTATCTAAGTCAGCCACAGGTGGTAAAGGAAAAACCCTAAGTTGACTCTCAATTGATGCAATTTCTTCCCTTGATTGCTTCACTGACTTATCCCACTCAACCTTATATGTTAGGTATTTATCAATAACAAAAATGTAGGTGGTCGCATCATCTAACTGGTGTTTAGAAATGGACTCATCACTAATTGGAGCATAAACATCATGCCACCACTTTCTCAACTGTTCTAAACTCAAATACTTAGGGGCAATCTTCCATCTTCTCGTCATAATGTCAAAGAAAGCAATGTAGCCATTATAAACATCAGCTAGGGTATCATCAATTTGTCTCCTCTGTTTGTATATCTTCTTCATAACCTTTTGTCTAATATGCAATGCTTCAAACCACTCCCAAGGTTCAACAACTCTGGAGGAAGGGAGAATTTTATCATTTACTAGCTTATCTTTGGTATACTCCATGATGGTTTTGGTTTTCTGCAGTAGGAGATCTGTATCTTCTTTGTCCTGAGCCAACACCTCCTTCAACCAATCAATTGCCCTCATAGCATCTTTCCCAGATGAAAGAATGTACCTGATAGCATCATTTCATTTTGTTTGCACCCCTTGCAGCCAATTTGTAGTAGCAAGAGTGGAGGCCTTCATTCTTTTAAGCTCAGTGATAGTTTCATGGGGTAAGGGATTTGTAGCAGAAGACTAGGGATTAATAGATTGCAAGGGTTTCATCAGATCCTCCAAGCATTTCTTGAGTTTTTCATTTTCCTTCTTTAGCTCCTACTTAGTTCGAACTTCCTTCCTCAATCTCCCCAGGATAACTGTGCTAGAACCTTGATAATCTTCAATATCCTACTCAATAGAGGTAGGCCCTAAATTGAAAGTCTGTACATTATAGTCCTTTGCAGATACCTCATCTCTATTCTTATCTAGAGCAGGAGTTGCAATGTGGACAACTCTATTACTTGCCTCATCTCTCTCAATCCTTGAGATGACCTTGGCCTTCTTCTTACCCTTGTCCTTTCCAATCTTGGCCAAAAATTCATCCCAGTTAGGTGGAGTATCTTCCACAACAACTTGTTTTCTCTCTATCTCCTTGTCCAACCACTCCAGAATAGTGGATTCCAACTACACTTCGCTTTGTTTCTCTTCTTCTTGTTGATCTTTAGGTGCTTCCTCATTCAAACCATGCTTCTCAAGAACTTCTTCAGCCTTACTCTCCTTTTCTTCAGCATGTTCCTCCTTATGCTCAGGTGATGGAATCTTTTCAGCTTCTTCCTCTCTTTGAGGTGATTTAACCTCTTCAGTTCCAATAGGTGACTCTTCATATGCAACCAAGGGAGACTACATCACCTTTTCAACTTCGGCCTCTACACTAACAGGGTCACCCTCATGAAATTCCTCTCCCTCAGTGTCTCGATGATCTTCAGACTTCTTAGATTCACCTAGTTTGCTTTGATCTTCATGAGAAGAAGGAATATCATCATGTTGCCCCTCATGAGAAGTAACTGGAGGAGGGTCTACCTTGGGCACACTATCCTTAGGGGAAGGAGTCCTTAACCTCCTTGTGTACACCCATGCCTTCTCTTCTGAACTCTACATTTACCACAGGTGGAGAAAATCCTTCCTCTCCCACCCTGGAGCCTTCCTTTTGTGATAATTTCACAATTCTTCTCCTTTTAGGCATAAGAACATCAACCTCAGGAATCTGCTTTTCAATTTCTTTCTGTTCAGACTTCTTAATCTTTAACCTTTTCTTAGCAATTGGTTTTCTCTGCTTTTCTGTTTCTTGGACTTCCTCCTCTTGAACACCTTTAATCTTGATTTTAAAAGGGGAATCCATCTTACCTTTTCCCTTAGGATCCTGCTCAGTTGATTCTTCAGAAGTGGAATGAGGGTCCAAATCTCCCATCAGCTCATAGGTGCACTATACACCTTCATTTTCCAACTCCCACAGTTTATGCTTTAGCCACATTCTGGTGAACTTGGTGACTAGATCCATTAACTATTTTAATTATATATTTTCTTCCTATAGCCAATCCACATCACCAATCAGTCTGTCCTTAACCACTTCATAAGCATGACCTTGAATTAGATCCCCATCATCCTCAAGTTGATCAGGAACTGCCTTCACATTATATAGTCAGACCGATTCAACTAGAAAGCGAGAAAAATTCTTCTTCCTAACCTCATATTCATCACTGCAATTAGCCCAGTAGTCCTCCAAATCAACCTTATGGCTATACTCTCTACTGATCTTCTTTTGGGCTTCACCTATGATATCAAATCTGGACCTCTTTGAATGGAAAGATAAGCCAAGAGTACTCATCTCCTCCTCTGAAGCTTGGGAAAAAATAATGGAAGGACATGCCTCTCCAGTGCCAATCCTCAAAGGGAAGTCTCCACCAAAACCAGTCTTATGCTTGTCCCTTTTGAAAATAGCATCAAAGTCACATATCTACCGAGTGAATTCCAAAAGTATGATATGATCAGTGGGATACCTTGGAAGTCTGTATGGAGCCCTTTGAAATCCATCAAACCGGATGTATGAGAAGGTTGGGAATTGAATGAACCAAGCACCATATTTCTTAATTAGCTCCTTGGCTTGGTCTAAAATCCTCACATGCTCTGCTCCCTGCAACAACTTGGTGATATGCATGGTGAATGCATCATTCACCCTTCTGTAGCTCGAGCTTCCCAAATACAACTGAGGGTACACCTCATAAATAATATCCTATCCAAAGGTGCCCCTAGTACTCAATCCCTTGTAAGGATGAAACCTTGCAAGAGCATAGACCAAGTATGAGGTCATTGTGAAGGTCTTGGTTTGCAACACATTGGACAACTGCTCATGAATCACTCTGCTAATGAAACCTACCCAATGGTAGTCAGTCTTCTCCTGTTCCATCCTCACAATCACATGGCACATCCAATTCTCAAACATGCCAACATTCTTCAATCCAACCACCCTGCTAAGAAGAGTGATGGCATCATAATACTCCTTTTTGAACTTTTCCCTGAATAACTACTTAGGTAGTTTGGAATAATGAGAATTAGGCTTCTCTAGCCATGAATTGATAAGCTGCTGAGATTTAACAGTCTGTTCTTCATAGTACTCTTGAGCTTCCTTCATGTTGAATGCCACCACATGAGATCTATCTGACATATCAAAAGTCTGAGCAATGGAAACAGGGTTGAGATTCGCCACAATCCTCCCTTGAGGACCAATTATTCTCTGTGTATCATTGTCATAGTGCCTGGAACACTCAAGGACCAGCTCATAACACTGCACCATGGAGGGGAAACCAGCTACATGCGCCAATCTTGATTCTAACATCCTCTTAGCCACCCAAGGAAGATCCTGTGCTGCCATTCTACCTTTGAACTCCTCATAGTCCCATAGTCCAACGTTGGTATTAGTTACCTCTGACCAGATAGAAGTGATCTTACTCTCTGGAATCTTGCTATTGATGTCCATCTTTATTCTTTCTGCTTCGGATATGGAAGATCCCTCCATGTCACCCTTAGCCTTTCTAGCGGTTACCTTGCTAGATTCAGCCTGCACTTGACAAAGGAAACATAATAAAGATCACAATAACAAAGGTTAACCAATCAAAATCATCATTAAATCATATTAAACCCCATATAGAATTATCATGTTAAAATTTGGGTTTCAGGACCATTTGCGGAATCCAAGCCAGGGAGGAATTTTGGAGAATTCCGGGCCAGACGGATTCCAACGGAGTGAACCAGAAAACACCAATTAGCAATTCAATCTGATCATTATTAATCAATATATAGCATGTAAGGTTTCAAAATAGCATAAATAAATCATAAAATGCATAGTCATCCATTAACACATCATGCTATTTCATATTCCTTCATATTTCATCAAATTCTAGGAAAATTCACCAGAGATGGATTTTCGTGAAGGAGGAGACACTTTGTAAATTTTGGAAAAAATAGGGAACCAAGGATTTCGGGAAAATTCGGACCCAACGGAAATCCATGGATAAGGTAAAACTCTGAAAGTATGCGAATTCTGGGAAATCAAAGGAGATCAGGAAAATCCGCCAGAGCCGAAAAATCTGCCAGAGACGAAAAATCCTAGACTGAGGTTGAAACTCTAACTGTGACACCACATGACAATTTCACTCAGAGAAATGAATCGATCATAAATTTTGACAATCTAAGCCCAAGAAAAGTTTGATATGGGTCTTTCATAGATTTTCTTAGAATTGTAGGCCAATTGGAAAGCAGACTAAAGATAAATGGTGATGCCCTAAGTCAGACCCCACAAATTTTCTATTAACGCATAGGAAAGATTAGGATTTAGGTAATTCAACTGCTAAGTCTTTACTAGGGTTAAATCATGGTTCTCAAGCAAGATATCTCATAATGCAAGCAAACAAATAATCACATAAACTACTTGGAAGACCATAAATTAAACCATATCACACAACCCTAGCATCAAACTCTCAAACATATAGAAATCTGAACCCTGAATAAACCCAAAACGCTAAAGCAATACAAACTTTCATCAATCAAAAGTAAGGAAATCAAATACATACCATTTGACACAGCTGAAATCAAATGAGGCATCAAATACTAGTTTAATGGCGCCCATCGAAGACAACAACAATGTACAAGAAATCACCTCTCAAATAAAACAATTCACCAACTCAACGCCCTAAATCAAATTGAACACTTCCAAGAATGCACTCCTCAGCTCAATTGATGACAAAAAAAAAAGTATAATGGCATAAAAGTCATTAGAGATCAATTAAATACATCGCTTTCCAATAGTATAAACGACATTAAATGCAGTCGGCAAGATAGCCAGAAAAAACCAGGAACCCGACGACAAGACGGACTTCGAAAAAATCCAACCTACATGGAATTTCGCGAAGATTGAAAATCTCTGAACCACAGTGTTCAGCCGAAGTCTGAGCAGGATCTAGGAAAATCCGGCCAGGGTGGAAAGTCCTGAACTTCAGTGAAAACCCGAACTTACGTCAAAACTAAAGATCTTCAATGAATAACTTAGGGGAACCACTTAGGAAATCAAAATAAACATTTAATCACATGCCAAAGTAAGATAAAACCTCAAAATGAAAGGGCCAAGACACTAAAAACCAAAGCGAAAGAGGGTCCTTGCTTTCAGCGGGGCATGTGTACGAAAACTACACAATAGATGCCTTGGCAAAGAAGAAGTAGACCAGGTCTTAAAGGAATTTCATGACTAGTATGGCACTAGTCATGGATCTGGTCCCTCCACCATGCATCAAATCTTATGAGTAGGATACTATTGGCCGACAGTCTTCAAGGAAACTCATAACCATGTCTGCACGTGTAACATATGCCAGACCGCCACAACCAGAGAAAATAACTTTGCTGTCCCGTTACAACCAGTTGTGGAAGTGAGGCTGTTTGCGCAATGGGGTCTTGAATTCATTGGTCCGGTAAGCCCATCATCATTTGCCGGACATAGGTACATTCTAATGACTTCTAATTATTACACTAGATGGACATAAGCCATTGCATGTAGGCAATGCACAACAAAGGTAGTTATGAATTTTCTTGAAAGTTTCATTTTGAATCATTTTGGTTGCCCTTATGCATTAGTGTGTGATAATGACCCTGCCTTTACCTCGCTCAAGTTTTCTAGTTGGGCCTTTTATTATGGAATTTCCCTCAAATTCTCATCCAACTACTATCCTCAAGGCAATGGATTGGCATAATCCACTAACAAGAACCTGATCATGACGATTAAAAAATTGCTTGACAGGAATCCCAAGGACTGGCATACCCAACTCCATTTTTCCCTTTGGGCAGATTGCACATGCCACAAGGCTACCCTTAATGATTCCCCATTCCATCTTGTTTACGGATTAGAGACTATATTTCCAATCCACTTGAAAATCCCCACCCTCTAGCTCATCAATGACTTTTATGAAGAGGGGGACCGTAGAGAAGCTCGCTTGGCTGAGTTGTTACACCTAGAAGAAGTGTGTGATCATGCTATAATTTTTTTTGCCAAACATCAAGGCATAGTAAAGAGATATTTCGACTGTTGAGCCAAAATTAAGGCCTTTAGAATCACTGAGCTAGTACTATGCTAGGACAAGGCCCATGAGAAGAAAGGGGGACATAACAAATTCAACAAGCTCTAGCTTGGCCCCTTTCAGATTGTTGAAATCCTTGGAAACAATGCTTTCCACCTAAAGACTTTAAATAGTGACAGATGTCCTATTTCCTGTCAACAGGCATCACCTAAAGCATTACTTCTAAGCCTGAGCTCTTTTGGAGCTATTCTTGTAAATACTTGTATATAGGTTAGTTTAGGCTGCTTTTGGTTTGTTTTTGGTCTCGCTGCTTTGCATTTGTGTCACTTTCATTTTTACCTATTTCCCAACTATTTTTCTTCAATGAGGGTGTTCTTTGTTTCTTGCTATGGTGGTCATGCTTGTTCATTGAATGATTCACTTTGCTACCCACTCTTAGTGTTCTTTGGCTAAATATTCACTCTCAACTATTGGTCTCTGATAGCTACCAAAAAATGTTTTCCTCACTTGAACTTTGATGTAGAACCCAACCCTTGGTTGAATCTTCTTTTTACGTTCATGCCAACACAAGATGCATATTAATTGTTTCCAAAGAGCTATACATAGCGGCTGTTATGACAACTTGGTAAGTGAAAAATCTTAAGCCTGCTCTAGTGATCACTGTGGTTCCCAAACCCATAGTAAGCTTCAATGCTTACACAATTGAGCAAGAGAAGAAAGTATTAAAATAAGTATCAAAAGAAAGAAAAGGAAGAAAAACGATGAAATCAAGCAACCATATGGGTGTGAGGATAACTCTACCAGGGCTATGGATGCCCGACCGATAGTAGAGAAATGTTCGTGGTGTCACATTGACAAATCCATTGGGGCTATGGATGCCTGACTGGCAGTGGGGCAATGTCCAAGTTACTTTTGGGGTTGGACGATTTATGTAGCTTGCTCAGTTAGATTAGCTACCACTTGTCACAGTTTCTAAGGGAAGGGAATGAATTCATTGAACAAACACTTCTAAGATGTTTCGTAGGTTGATTTAGCTAAGGATCCCATTCTCCTAGTTCACTTTTGGACACCTGGACCTAGTCTACAAACCAAAGATTTTGGTTTCTGAATGAGTATTTATTTGTTGTGCCTTCAGCACACACCCCCTGTTTGGAATGGGGACCCTCTCTTTCTTTCACCTCGCCGGGTCGCTTTTGGTTGCTACCTTGTTTTGTGTGCCCCTTTTTGGTGTTCAAAATGCACAGTGAGCCTTAAATTGCCTTTGCGGGTTCCCATCTGGTGTTTTCCTTAGTACTTTAAAGTTGGTGTCCATGAAGCCCATCAGGTCCGCTCTGTCAGATTGCTCCTCACAGGTTTCCATCACCTTGTGGCCATTCCCAACGACCGTCCCCTTTCAGCTTTCTGCTCGTCGAGACCCAATGCCTCTGGTGAGCGACAACCTTCTGCCCTTTGGGTCTCGGTCTTATCATGGCCATCTGAATGAAAATGTGAGTTGTTGTGCTCAACCTCTAGTAGATCCCTCTTTTTAGGTTGCCGTCATCGGGACTCCATCCCATCACTACCACAACTAAATAACAAACTGCCTCCATCCTTTTGGTGCTTGGAACCCAACCTCACCTTGGTCACTGAGCTTTCAAATAATGAAGTAAAACACGATGACCTCATCTCTGCCCGGACCCGATCCGATGGGTTTCTCCCATCAAACTGTTGCAATGCATTCACCCCCTACAATGACAATCACCTAATGTCCATCTGCCTCCTCAGACCCGAAATACCCAAGCAATAAGAGATTGTGTTGATCGCCTTCAGAGCTGTGGGTCCCACCTGATGAAACTTTGCCCTCGGGACACCGTCTTGCCAAAGCCATTCTTAATGGTAGACTCCAAACAACAAAGCTTCCTCCTGGTCTCGATTGTCCAAAAGGTGATCTAATTCCCTCCAATCATCAATCTGACTTAGACCCACGTGCTAAAATGGGGCATCCTCCTTGGTGGATCCCACAAACTGCCAAAATCTTAAGGCAGGTCAGAACAAGTGGGCCGCCGTGCCTTGATTTCCATCCCTCCTGTAATTGCTTTAAAATAGCCATTAGCCCAAGGAAGTCTGGTCCCCTAGGTTTGAAATGTTTAAACTCCCTCTTGCAAAATGCTAATGACAATCTAAAGGAAATGTTAGGGTTTTTAAATGATGACTTATTCAATCTAACATTGTTTTGTAGGGATTTGGCTAACTTTCTTGTATTATCATACTTGAATGTGCTCACCCCTCTTTCCCCCACAGGATATATGGAATTAGGTGCAGGACCTTCAGGAGAGGCTGTGGAAAAGGACAAATGAAATAAAACAACCAAAAGACCCCATTGGAAGGATGACAAAGATCAGATGAAGTATAAGTTCCAGGGGGAACCCCTTAACTCTAAGGTCACCACAACTTGGAAGGTATCTAATACAAACATCAGACATGACAACAACAATTGCAAGCATACTTGGTGCAATAGAATATGCAAACACCATCCAATATGCACATCCCATCAACAATTAAACCACCTCAGAACACTTTCATCCCACCCCCCGATCCGCAAAATGATGTCACAACACAAATCAGGTTGCTCTTGCAATAGGTGCTTGATCTTAAGTCAAGGAGAACCACAATAACACCCAACAATTGCATCCTTATCCATTTGACATGAGTCTTGTAATGAAACTATTCCCAAAGGGATTCAAGATTCCCAAATTTGATAAATATCGTGGAACGGGAAACCTTGAAAATTACATTAGGGAATTCCAGGTTCATTGCATGGAAGTTGCATATGATGATACTTATATGATGTGGCTATTTCTTAGAAGTTTGGTTGGCCTAGCCATGGAGCTGTTTTATCACCTCCCTCCAGGCATCAAAAAATTCCAAGAAATAGTAGATGCATTCATAAAAAATTATGCATTCAACATCGGTAAGGATGTCAGCCTAGAGGAATTATCAGCTCTGAAACAAGGTAAGAATGAATCATTTGCTTCTTTCTTACAACGATGGCAATCCAAGGCCAATTGGAGCAAATAGTTCATGCCTGAAGAACAACAAGTCTGTACTATCATATCCAATCTCGACGAAGCCTTGACATTCCATCTTAAAGTGCAGGGTATCACCACATATGACCAACTAATCTCCAAGGTGCTCGACATCGACCGAGCCCTTATGCCACAAGGATGATCATCTACATATCCTGAATAGCAAAGCAATCACCCATCCACTAGTTATAATGATAAACCTTGTACATGGGAAAATAATAGAAACATTACCAATGATGGTGTTGTCGATGCCAAAGTTTTTATCAACACCCCTTGACAAAACACACCTGCACCGCAACAAAAATACCAAAACCACCATCAAAACAATCATCAAGCTAACACAGTGACACAACAACCAAACAATCAAATGATCAACAATGACAACGATCAAAGGGGACCACCCCAGCGAAACAAAAAATCCAAATGGAAGTACACTCCTCTTGGGGAACCACAAGAGGTCATCATGAATAAATTAATAAGTTAAAATATTATCCAAGCTCCAACCTATGAGAATTACCAGGAACTAGATATCAAACCGCCCTGGTATAATGAAAATCAACTTTGTGACTTCCAAAAAATCAAAGGGCACACCACAAACAATTACATGAGGTTGAAAAACCTAATCCAGGACCTCATTGATAAAAAAATCATAAATGTGGAGCAACCAGTAGGAAATCAGAACCTCAAAATCTACACAAATCCAATGCATAACCATAACAACAAAGGGAATAATAACACTGATAAATGAAAGGGTACATTCAAGAACATGAATCATGTGTACAAACATGTTGTCACATCCCTAGATGATTATTGTGCTATCATCACCATGAAAGGAGTCCACACTAATTATGGAGTCACCACAAGAGGCGGCAAAGTCACCATTGCGGGGTCATCTCAGCCAAACATAGCACCCAATTCCAACCCAAGATCCATTCCCAATAGCTATAATATCCTTGATTAGCTAAAGAGAACTCTAACACAAATCTCCATCATGGAGTTGCTAAAAATTTCATCCACCCACAAGAAAATCCTTGAGTCCTGAAGCATTGGATTCATCCACCATCCCTACAGATCTTAATGCCGAAAAATTCCAAGATATGGTCAGAAACATCATTACTCTGAATCTCTTTGCATTCTCCAATCAAGATTTTCTTGCTCAACCATTTGACAACTTTGCACTCCATTTAGAGATCCTAGTACATAAAAATAAAGTCAAGCAAGTCTTGGTGGATGGAGGTGCAGGTTTGAATATTTTCTCCCTAAAGCTCATTAAGAACCTAAAAATCTCAGAGGATTCTATCGACAAAGGCAAGGGTATTACAATCAGGGAATATGATGATCAAGAAAGAGTGTCCCAGGGAACAATTCAACTCCCTATTCAAGTAGGGCCAACTATCATGGAAACCACATGTTAGGTCCTAGACCTTGAATTGCCTTATAGCATTCTCCTAGGGTGTCTGTGGATCCATGAAATGCAAGCAATAGCATCAATATTCCATCAATATGTCAAGTTCACATATGAAGGCCAAAAAAGTACCATCCATGGGGATCCCAAACCATTCTCCCACTGCAAGAACCTAGAGGAAAAATATTACAAAATCCCTCAAGTGCCTAAAAATGATGAAGGCCCATCAACACCATATATTGACCCATCCACTCTCGCCTCCACTTCTATGATAGAGACACCCACCACTTCCACCATCCCCACCATCTCTGATATCAAGGTCATCATCTAAGACAATGGTTGTGGAAACTATACAATTCCCAAAAATGCTTTTGTGGTAGGAGAGTTACCACAATCTCTAAGATCACGAGGACGACCACAATCAAATGAAGCCTCCACATCCCAAACATCTGCTAAAAGATATTCCAACTTTAGAAGTTGGGGAGATATCAACCAAGAAGAAATAGAGGAGGACCTATCCCATCTCTTGTATCAAGATGATAGACCGACAACTAATCTACCTATGGATGACATCAGTAAAGGTTTGCAAATGATGGTCACAATGGGATATGACAGAAACTAGAAACTAGGAGAAAATGACAACAAGCTTCTAATACCCATCATTCCAGAGATGCAAATCAAAAATCTTGGCCTTGGATGTACCCCTCTGAATATAACCATATGTGGTCAAAATCCCCTAGTTAGAAGGAACACGAAACCTCCTAATGTATCAAGATCCCCTTTGTAGATGTTAGCTTTATCTCCTAGATCATTAGCCCGTGCCCAATAGTTGCCCAAGTATCTACAAGTTGAGTCATAGACAACTTTACCTTTGAAATCACTGACGTTTGTAGTAGTGAGGATGACAAAGCTGAAAGAGGCATACCTGCTTTGTTCGAAGACTCAAGTCTTTTCATGATTAGTACCTTATCTTATGAATCCAAGAAACAATCAAATGAGATAAGACTAGTGTACCCCCAATTGATTAACTATGACCAACAAGGACTATCAATTCTTGACACTTTTGAAAATGATGAGGCACTCTCAGAGTTCATGGGACTAAGGGACAACATTTTGTGTGGAGATCACAAAGCTGGATTCATCATAGAACTAGACACACATTCCTATTATGGGGAAATGATTGAATCCCTCAGTCGCAAAAGTGAAATACTAAGAGTAATCTCCAAGTCCTTGAGTGAAAACCACCTCGTGGCTCTCTCTGACTCTAAAATAGTAAAAAGAAAGGACACATATAATATTGAAAACCTCTTTGAGGCACCTAAAGATGGGGGATTCAATCTTGCTCTCATAACTTTACATTAGGAGAAATCAACAATGCTGGCAAAGAAATGCAATCTAGTTAACTTAGGGATAGAGGAGACTCCACACATTACCTTCTATGTAGAATCACTACTATCAGAAGAACAGGAACTCTTGGTTGCCTTCTTGAGAGAGAGGAAAGTTAACTTTACATGGACATACACTAATATGATTGGACTTGAACTAGAAATAGTGGTTCATAACTTAGCAGTCTACCCTAAAGCTAAATCAATAAAACAGAAGCTGAGAAAGATGCATTCCCAAATCACCCTGCTAGTCAAAATGGAACTAAAGAAACTACTGGATGCAGGATTTATACAAACAATCACCTATCTAGAGTGAGTGTCTAACCTAGTGCCTATCTCGAAACCCACTAGGGGTATTAGAATCTGCACAAACTCAGGAACCTTAACAAAGCATGTCTGAAAGATGACTTCCCATTGACTAACATAGACATGATTGTGGAAATGATTCAAGGGCATGAAATGCTTTCACTGATGGATGCTTTCTCAGGGTACAATCAGATAAGGATTGTCGAGGAGGATCAACACAAAATAACCTTCACATGTCCATGGGAGATGTATTGCTAGAATGTGATGCCATTCAGCTTGAAGAATGTTGGATCTACCTACCAAAGGGAAATGAGATTTTCCATGACATGATCCATAAAACAATGGAGGATTATGTTGATGAAATTCTAGCTAAATCCAGAAAAAGGAGATATCATATAGCAACCTTGGGTGCCATTTTTGACAGGCTCGAAGAATACAAAGTTTTCCTGAATCCTAAGAAGTGTGTCTTTGGCGTACAGTCAGGAAAGTTATTAAGGTACATAGTGTTAATGAGAGGCATCAAAATAGACCCTACAAAGGTAAAAGCCATTCTCGAGATGGAGGCTCCTAGAACACTGAAACCATTGAGAGGTCTCCAAGGTAGGCTTCAATCTATCTGTATATTCATAGCACAACTCACAGACAAGTAAGTCCCTTATTCTCACCTACTTCACAAGGGATTTGCATATAAATGGGATGAAAAATGTGACCAAGCCTTTGGTAAAATCAAA
This sequence comes from Sequoia sempervirens, assembly GCA_007258455.2. Lineage (NCBI taxonomy): Eukaryota > Viridiplantae > Streptophyta > Pinopsida > Cupressales > Cupressaceae > Sequoia > Sequoia sempervirens. The sequence goes on from VDFB02299295.1 coordinate 313,637, forward strand.
GAATATCTACTAACACCTCCAGTCTTGATGCTAGCAAAGAATATGTGTTGCTTTTGTTGTGCTTCATTTTTCTTTCGCTATGCGCAGATGTGTATGTATGTGAAATTAGATGTAGCCAACATTCATATATACTACTTTCCATGTTTATTGTTTGGGGAAATTGAAGTTAAATATACATTTTTAGTTATTATTTATTTCAGCCTCGAAAAAGGAATTACAATGGTAGGATGCATAGTAAGTGTAATAAGGAACATTGATTTCACCATTGGTCAAAGTGGTGAGCGATATATGTGCTATTTTGTGGCAAGCATGCATAGATTGTCCACTAGCTTATTCAATGGTGATATCAATGTTTATTATAGCACTTAATATACAGGCTATCATAGATATGAGTGTTGGTTGCATCTAATTTCACAAATATACAAATCTGCACATAGGAAAAATTATATGGCATAGAACAAAAGAAGGAAAAACAACATGAACTATATAACATTAACTATTTTATTGCGTTGCAACCATCACCACAAATAGAGGCCAATAATAAAACAACATTGGTTACATGAGTGGCCCAAATGGAAAAACCCACAAACACAAAAATTCACAATAACAGACCTTTAGAAAAGCTTGTTGTTTTGGCTTGTAGCTCTGATAGCAGGAAAAGTGACAAAACAACATCCAACAATGTCTCAACTGGAATTGCATAGATTTTCGCTATGTTTCCTAGTGTTTAAAATGACAGGTGTTATTACAACCATCTCCACTACATGGAAACCATACAATAGTTAATTTTGATGCCACAATGGCTAGCTTCTTTATAGTCATTGCCACTACATGGAAGCGATACAATAGTCAATGTTGATGCAACAATGGTGAGCTCCTGTGAAGGTGCAAGTTCAATCAGTCATTGTTAAGCTTTTGTGAAGGTGATTGGAGGTTATTTTGGTTTTTTTTGCATGGGATGATGGTCATAACAAGAAATACATGGAAGCCATAAATCAAATAATATTTTTATTAACAAACAATAAAATCTTTCCTAAATAGCACCTTATCTAAAATTGAAACAATATAGCCTTCTCAACTGCAACTTGTCAAAAATGATACGATGTACCCTAAGCTACAGTGAAACAATCAAGAATTCCTTATGGAATTCAACATAAACTGTATAATGTTCACTATTTTTTAGGGTTGCAACCATTGTGACAAATCGAAAGCCACATAAATTATCCCCTCCTCCAGCACCTTGTCAAAAATGAAACAATATAGCAAAGGCTAGAGGACAATAAACCCCAATGTCTTGTTGAAAAAAAAACTATATAAGATTAACTATTTTATTATGTTGCAACCATCAGAAAAAAACAATAGATACATACATATCTGCACGTAGGGAATCATAGGCTGTATTTTAAATATTATATAGAAGACTGATGTCACAATTGATCAGAGTGATAGACAATGCCTTGTTTTTTTGTGTTTCACTTTATTCCTCCTATGTATAGATATGTCTGTATGCCATACTAGATGCAAATAATATTGATACATACTTAGACATCCTTGGAATGATAATTTGTATTTTAAGTGTTCTATGGAACATTGATGCCCCCATTGATTGCAGTGACAGACAATGTATTTCCCCAATATGCAAATATGTATGTATGTCATAGTGGATGCAAATAACATTGATACATACTAATTCCTATGTTTATTTCATTGGGACATTCTTGGAATGATAAACTATATTTTAAATATTATTTGAAACATTGACGCCACCGTTGATCACAGTGATAGACAATGTATGTTTTAGGTTGGTTTTTTTGCAAGAACATAGACTATTTTTGAAAAGATAATGTGCCTTTTTTATATTATTTGTTTTTTATCATATTGTTAATGTCTCTACAAAAAATTTGAAAGATAAAAATTTTGAAATAAAAAATTGGGAATGGAGCTTGTTAGCCTTTGTCACTTTAATTAAATCTTTGGCCCTTATGTTGTTGTCGCAATAGATCTTGTGGCCAGCCATTGGTGTTGCTACTCTATCCTTTTGAAAGAGCAGCCCTAGCAATGTTAGTAAACTCTAGCTCTCCATAGGCTGTTGAACAACCCTTAGGCACCAATCCCATAAGTCTGTTCCTTGTTTACTTTTTGTTGTTGACACTTGTATTGGCGCTTTTCCATGTGCATCCAACAAACTTTGAAAATGCTTTGCTTGCATTCACAACCCTTGTTGTATATATTCTGACTTATTTATATTTGAGGTATTCATGTATCCTTGACCTTTTTGTTTACTACCCACTTGCGAGTAGCCTATGTGTATCTATTTATGTGTCTTCCATTTTACTGGAGTTGCATATAACTTCATTTTTGTTATAATATTTCCTATGTGACGTTCAATGATAATTGTTATCTACATTTTGCACAATACTTTTGTGATTTATCTTTCACCTAGATACACACATATATATCTAGATTTATCCTTGATAGACATAATTGCATTTAAAGTTATACATACATACATACATACATACATACATACATACATACATACATACATACATACATACATATATATATATATATATATATATATATATATATATGTATATATATATATATATATATATATATATATATATATATATATATATATATATATATATATATATATGTGTATGTATTGTGAAGTATAGGTGTGGATAACTATGTATGTTGGGCAGCTCAAGCTATAGCTCTACACCAAACAATGCCTTATTGAAAATAACATAAAGTGTTGAATTACTATGCTAAGTTTTGAATGCAACCTATTACTGCAACAACCGCCAAAATATGCAGCCCATAGATCAAGCAATGTTGTCATCACAAGCTATTCCAAGTCATGTTTATTTCATTTTCTCGAGCAACAACCATATCTATCTAGATTTAAACTTATCTATATTTTTTCTTGCACCTATTGATAGCTCACTGTTGGAAAAATAAATTTCTAGGTCTTTGTTGAAACCATCATTGTTTCATTTAAGGCTTTTTTTGTGGTGATGGTTGGAACACTATATAATTTATGTTTTTTTTCTACAAGCCATTGTTGACTACTGTTCTGTAGCTTCCCAACATGCACCAACCACCTCCGCCACCTTTTCATGACCACTAGAAGGCTTGCAAAATGGGAAGGCTGACGAGTAGCAGGGAGGCTGACAATTTATGTTATTTTCTATAAGGAATTGTTGACTGTTGTTCCCTATCTTTGGCTATAACCTAAAGTTGTAGAAAAACAGTCAATAATTCATTTTTGTAAATAACATAGATTGTTTAGTTGCTTTGGTAACTTTAGAATGCAAACTATTATTGTGGCCATATATGTGGACTATTTTATTGCTTATTGTGTGTGTATATGTGGACTCTTTTATTGCTTTGCAACTATCACCACTACATGGAAACCATAAATGAAATAATATGTTAAAAGCTATTCAACAACAATCAAGAATGTGTGTATATGTACATCTAACATCATATATATATATATATATATGTACTTGCTGCATTGGTTCAAAGAATAAACTTGCCGTGATCAAAATTCAAATTTTTTTTGATGATTTTCGGATGCTCCAGCAGAAAGAAGTACACTGGTATATTTCCCCCTCGAGAGATTGAGCGGAAAGATTTGATTTGAGGGTCGATCTCATGATAAAGAGGTTCAAAATGGATGGTTATGGATGATGATGCAAATGAGATGGTTTTTTAAGATGCTTAGAATAACCAATCTATATTATCCTAAACAACTTAAATGATGATATGATGCATGTGAGATGGATGATGCGATGATATGATATGCTATGATTATGCAATGGATGTTCTATGTAGATGCTTAGACTAACAGATCTATGCAATGCATGTGAAATGATTGTTGTTTCCTATTATGTATGATATGAATGATATGTGGTATGCTGACGGTTTGTGGATGTAGGATGGATGCATTGGTGATGTTATGTTAGCGTGGAGAGAAGAAAGAAGAAATGAGATGATGACAATAGGATCCAACAAGTACATGATCTAATGAGACCTTATTAGAGATGATGATGATGATAGATGATGATGATTTGCTTATCAA